>VWZW01000879.1:1016951-1070458 GCA_013397115.1 Edolisoma coerulescens | reverse complement strand
TGTTCAGCCTGGAGAAGAGGAGACTGAGGGGAGACCTTATTGCAGTTACAGCTCCCTCATGAGGGAAACGGGAGGGACAAGCACCGATCTCTTCTCTGTGGTGACCAGTGACAGGACCTGAAAGAATGGCCTGAGGTTGTGTCAGGGGAAGTTTAGGTTGGATATTAGGAAAAGGTTCTTCACCCAGAGGGTGGTTGGGCATTGGAACAGGCTCCTCAGGGAAGTGGTCACAGCACCAGCCTGGCAGCATTCAAGAAGCATTTGGATAATACTCTAGGGCACATAGTGTGACGGTTGAGAATGGTCCTGTGAAGGGCCAGGAATTGGACTTGATAATCCTTATGAGTCCCTTTCAACTCATCGTATTCTGTGACACTGCGATTCATCTGCTGCAACTTAGCCTAAGCTCTCCACGGAACACCGACCATCTGAAAACATCAACCCCTTTGCTAAATTGCTGAATATTATTTTGAACAGTTGCAGTGATGGCCTATCTACCATTTCCACCAAGATCGTATCCAAAACATACCTGTTCTCTCCAAAGCCTGTTATATTTACAGCCATCATTTTGTATTAGAATAGAAACAACAATGCACCACAAATGTGCGCTACAGTATCCCTTATGTCAGGTTTCCTCAATACACCTTTATTCACACCTAAATTATTTCCTATCCAGACTTCTGTAATTCCCCATATGCCGTATTAAATGCACAGATTTTTCACGAAGTTTGAACACTGTGGCTATATTTTGCTGTCGCACTATTTAAGCTTTTATCACCTCTCTTCTCCCCCCACCCCCACCCCTCCTCTGCCACCTCCAGCACAGACTTCCTACAGCCACTGTCAGGGCAACAATTTGAAAATTACATGCTGGTTTCCAGACTTGCCATAATCAAATTCTCTCATATTCTGGAACTCAAATATTCACCTAATCTCTTTCCCCTATCACTTCGCTTCTTCTGTCTTGGCCCCTTGCTGTCTTCATCTTGCATTTTTTTACAGCTGGGGACAGAGATACTGACCTTTCAGTTGTCTTTAGTCCACATACACATCAGGAATATTTTGTCCCTTCTGTAAACAATAGGTTTCCATCTGAGGTAACATTTAAGCAAATACTGCACAAATTCTTGCCCTCTCCTAGATTATAGGTGCCTCCTAATGGATTTTGGAAGACATTTTTTAAAGAGCAGAAAGTGAAAGCAAACAAAACTGCTTAATTACATGAATTTAACAGCATAGTGTTCTCATACCAAATTATGTTTTGGAAGAAATAAAAAAGCTGTGAAAGACAGCTTTAAACTATTGTTCTCTGTGAAAGAAAAAGCAGGAGGAGATTTCTAAAATCTCATAAATCTTGCATTTTCCTAATTGCTGCCAAGATTCAGGGGAAAGACTAAAGGGCTTAAATGCAAGTCACTCACTAATTGTCTGTTATCTTTTTTTTTTTAATTAGTGTAAACAAAGTAAAGTGGAATTTTCACTATTACAAAGCTTCTGGATTTAAATCCATACACTTATACATTCAAAGTTACATGATAGAGGTTATTAAAAAAAAAGGACCAAATTACACAGCAAACAGCACAAAAACACAGAATATGAGAGAATCTTTAAGTTTCTTTCTCTGATCTGAAACAAGATCAAGTAAGTACTTTTAAGTGCACCCCTTCTTAGATATCATTTGAAAGCTGTTCCTAAACATCTATGGTAGCAACCATTCCAGCTTATACTGGTTAACTGTCAAAGTATTTCTTACTATTTAGTCAGTGTCTCTCTGAGGTTTTCTCTTGTGATACCACGACCTCCTACAGAAAACAACTGTCTTGCTTCATGTACCAAGTTCTCTCAAACTGTAGGTTCTACATTGCCCTCTTCAATCCATCTTCTCTATTTTAGACGGATCAAAATTTATTATGTTTTCTCAGTCTCCTACAAGTCTGTTGCTTTCCTCTGGATTCTAACTCATTGGTAGCACAGAGATTTGTTTTTCAACATATGCGTTATTTTGGCTACAGCCTCACCAGTGGTGAAGAGAGGGAAATTGATTTTTCACATTTCAACTGTAATATTTCTGTTATTAAGACTTGTGCCATACTTTGACTTACTCGTTTTGCTATCCACTACCATCCCCATATCTGATTCTGCATTACTTATATCTACCTATTTCTGATTTGACATTTACATATGTTGTATTCAGCATTATTTGTCATTCTTGACTTGGTTCATTACAGACTACTACACCAGTTTATCAATATTTTTGATTCATATACCCTCTTCACAACTTCTCTCCTGCCTGGTGGCATCCACTGATTTTTCTACACGTACCCTCATGTTTAACACCATCATCCATGAAAGACATGAGATAAATGCATCCCAAGAAAAGTCTTGTATGTGCCCCTAAGTTCAAGAGAAAATTATTCTTTGAGTAACATTGTTCACTTTGCAAAGTAATCCCAGTATAATTTCAGCGAGAGATCCCTGTTTATGTGTGATAATGCACAGAACAGCATTAAAGTTGAGATAAAGTTCTCTAGGTCACTATAGCAGCTCCCAAACCAAGAAGCAGAAAAGCCTGAAATAGTACAAGAGAAGGAAGGAGGAGATAAAAAAGAGCACAAGAAATACTCAGTTTATCATTAGAAACCACTACCACATACAAGTCACAGTAATGATGGACAGCTATTATTGGTATCCCTTCTGAGTCACCAAGAGATGAGAACTTGGGAGAGGCTCTCAGAGGCACAGAGGAAGCACACAAGGGCATGGAGGGAAAATGCACATCCCGTTCCCAAGCAGGGTTGCCACACTGCAAACTTGCTGCCTCACAGAAAGGAGTTCTTCTCTGCCCAGGACAGCAATACAGCACACCCAGGCATTGCTGCGAGCACGCCTGCTGGATCTGGGAGAAAGCAGGCAACCAAAACACGGTACTGACTGGGAGGGAGAGGGCAGCCCCCAGAGAACTAAAGCCTTGAACAAAGAAATCAAGAATTATTCCATCAAATACTGCTGCTTAGGCTGTAACTAACTTCCAGAAATGTTCCTACTCAGCACTGTTAATACAGCTGTATAAAGTGTTCGGACGTAGCTTACCGTCTTATAGTCATTAGAGCAGCCTGAAGTGCACATTTCAACTTCATTTACAACTTCCCTCTGGCTCAAATAGCTAGGCTTTTTGTAAGAAACAACTTGGGGGTTGTTTCACACAAGCTATAACCCATTTTACATTTCACCATTTCTGATTATTTTTTTAAGTGGTACACTTTTTCAGTTACTCTCCATTACATAACCTTCATCCTCCTACTCTCATGTCATGTTGTATGTCCTGTATACAGATTTTAAAAAGTCTAGAATGTCACAAATATATTGCTAGACTACCCTTCATACAAAAACCTGTCTTTTAAAATAAAAATTGAATGAATGAATTGAATGAATGAATGAAATTGAAAGATGAATTATTCTAAAAGGGGATTGATCAGTAAGATTCAGCATCTGTTTTAAAGTTAATTTTACTCAGAAGAAAATTATTTCATGAATTTTAACTAATATAAGCAATACAAAAACCATTGTAGCAAAAGCAAAAGAACAGTACCCAGCCTGGTGCTTTCCTTAAAGACAGTAAGATCATGCTGCTGACTATAATGAAATCCATTTCAGCCTCCAAATTGCTAAAGGACAAAAATTATACAATTACTCACATTAAAACACAATTATCTTTTCATGCTATTATTAAAATGATTCTAACTGATAAAATGAGAATTTAAGCTATTTTGTATTTTATAAACATTAACATTTCATGAGTATAAACTATTTAGAGTCACATGACATAGGAAATTAATACTATGTATGATAGCTTCCACTGAGGACTTGTGAAATGTTTTTGACTTCAAAATAAAAATTGCAATTCTTTCTAAAATTATCTGGGGATAATTATTCTTGAACCCCTAGGTGAAACATCATCCTGCTGAAGTCAGCTGATGAAATTTGGCCTCTATTAATTACAGTATCTATCTGTAGTTTCTCTATACAAAGTATAAGCAGAAGATTTTTCAGACAAAGGCTTTTTATAAATGTAACGATTTTGAAACTACACAGGCATGTGGACAATATCTGAATCTCTCTTTTATTGTATTTTTATTGTTAATTTTTTAACAAGCCTCATGTTTCATAATATATTCTCTTTAAAAGTATTCTAGAGTGAATATGGTCTCTAGAAACCAGCAGTAGAGAACTATGAGATCACCTGTCCTTTCTTTTGCATGAAGAGGATTCACAAAGCACTTTTTGTAGACTTTCTTTTGAGAATTAAGTACACAATAACCAGATTAAGAAGGGGAAGAGAGCCAAGGGAAACCCTTTCATACAATCAGAAAATAAAACCCATTATCATGTGGTAGAAAAGCACTGTGCAATAATGAAATTTACTGCATCATTTTTTTTCTAGTAATAATTCCCTGAAATGTCAGAATTGCACCTAATTTAAAACACACTATGTTCATTCTGACTTCTTATCAAGTCAAAAGTAATGGATTACTTGATCCCCCATTTCACTTCAGGATGATTTAGGTATCTCTTAAAACAACTACATACTTGAGAAGCAACATAGTCTTTTACAATCATACAACAGTTTGGGTTGGTAGGGACCTTAAAGATCATTGAGTTCCAACTCCCCTGCCATGGGCAGGGACACCTTCCACTAGACCAGGTTGCTCAAAGCCCCATCCAACCTGGCCTTGAACACTTGATGCTGGGCATCCAATCCAACTCAGAGCCACTACGGCACAAATCCTGCAAGCTCTTCCTGACTGGAAATCCAGCTGAATTTTGCAAGCAATGCCTATATAGCCAGCAGAGTGCCAGTCCCCAGAGAAATTATACTTTGAGATACCCAAAACAGTACTTTGAGCAGCACTGAGCATTAGCATAATCCTAGGCAACTGTGAAAAGCTGTTTTGCAGTAGACCTTCATGTTTGGCATTTTAAACATTACACACACACACACTAAATGTTGGTCCTTTGATAAATGGATGAAATTCTGCAAATGGATGACAAGTAAGATATATGGCTTTATACACAAAGTAGCCCAAAGTGAGTCTAAATATTTTAATAACACATGCAAGAAGGCACATATAACACATACACTGATGTTCCCTTTATCATCACTAAAAACGACACATTAAAGTGAGCATCAACCTTGTGCTTCATAACACACAGACATATTTCCTTTGGTTCAGGTAGCATTAAAAGTAGACCTCTGAAAGAGTTATGAGGTATTTCCTGAAACCAAGTAGCTTCCCAAAAAAGCTTTGGATAAGGATTTGAATTATTAGCCCAGGATAACCATGTTAGTGCCATCCTGCCACTGCTTCATTACAGCAGCAACACTTCAAAGGCTAGCAGCCTCAGGGGGGCTTCAACAACAGTAGCCACTGCACTGGCTACTCAGGTCGTTGAGTCCTGTGACTAATTGGGTAATCTTGGCACGTGTCTGTTTTGGATTCGGCTTTACAGCAGCGTGAAATAAAACCATGACTGTATAGTCCTATAAATATATCCGCAAGAACACTGAAGTTAGAAAAATTGGACACACATAGAGAAATTCTAAATAGCAACACAAATTTTGAAACATTTAGATAGATGAACATACCATTCGCAAACAACAGGCTTGAAAAAATATACAAATAAAAGCACATGACTGTGAAACACATTCAATTTCCTATCTTAAAAATACTACAACATTTAAAGCTTTGAAGTCATGTAAGCTCATGACCTCATATTATTTCTAAAGGTTTTAATATCCTGCACTATTCAGCACAAAGTTTTTTTGTTAAGAAAAATTAACAAAAGAAAATGTAATACTTCTAAAGCAGGAGCACAACTTTCAAAATCTGAATCACTAAATCTACAGTTTAATACAGAGAATCAAGCAATAAGAACTATAAAGATGAACAAAAACAATAAAGTTCAAGGACTTCAAAGAGTACTGTTCTATGTTTATTATGGAATCATTTTGACATCCAACCCTTTTTTTTTTTAATCATTAATGTAGTCTTGAATTTGTAATTTTTTGTTGTTGTTCTGCTTCATGATCAGATACTAGATTCTTGAAAAGTAAGTTTCATATAGCTTTAAACAGCACTGTAGTGTGGGCTTGGGTATCACACTTTATAAACACTGCACGCTGTATTGTGTGTCTGATGCTGCAAGTACAGTCAAATATACATCACGCATGATGAATTAAACACACTTTTTTGAGCGGACATCTATTCTTGCCAAACAATTCAGGAATAATACTAAATGGTTTAAACAGACAGAACTCTGGCCTGAATTCAAGAAAAGCAGCAAGATGTTAAAAAAATATCTCAACAGAGCTGCCTTTTCCAGACAAAGAGCTTTTTTTTTCCTCTCTTGGCACAGAGGTTTGGGATTGGAGCCAAGGTGCTACTTATCAGCTGTTTGACATCAGGGGAGGACTGCGTGCGTCAGTGGACCCAGTAGGGACCCCTGGCTTATGGCATGCACCATGTGGTTCTTATCTTATCAGTTTGCAGGGTCTGGCACTTCAACCTCTGCAGCATGAAAAGAGAAGAGAAAAAAAAGGGGAAGGAAGGAAGGAAGGAAGGTGTGTATAACTGGGAGGGAGGAGGTCAAATGGGACTGGTGAGCCAGGTTGAACTGCAGAACAGAGCCCTGATTATACTTTGGCCTACTGCACTGTGTATGGTTGCAGTAAATCCCAATAAAAATTTCTCCTGCTTTCCCCACACACTTGTAGAAGAAAGGAACTTCTTCTCATCCAGGTTCAGAGAAGGCAGAACAATGTGTGAGTTGGAGGGACAAGGTTCCCTTTCACATACAGCTGGTAGAAGGGCCGCCAGAGAAATGAGGAACAGGACATACTCACGACAAAACTTATCAAGGTAAGCGTATCCTCCAGCGAACCCATGAACGGGTGCAGTTTCTTATTTCAAACGAGATTTAAACAGCCCAAATTATTTCTCCAAATGCACAGCTTCAACAAGACTTATTATAGCAAATTATTCTCAGGACCAAATGAGCCTTACGGTACAGCACAGCTCCAAGGTTAAAACTTGATTGCACAAATGAAACTTTGTATTTAGTATTTAGAAAAACATTCACGAAGGAAGATAATCCTCAAGTAAAGCATCTGCTTTCCAAGGTTCATTCCAACTGAAAAATTAATATAATTACTCAGAAAAATATTATTTGTCTTACCCTACGCTTCCTACACAATGTGTATGAATCAGACAGCAAAAGAAAAAGTCACCTCCTTCAGATTAATTTCCTTAACCTATTCTACCTCTGAAGATACATCACAAGATATAAATTACAGGAGAACATGAAAAGCTGTTAAAATATCTGAGGAAATTAGTAGGTTTGCTCCCTCAACAAATCTTTATAATTATTTCCATACAAAACCTTCTCATCTTATACTGCAGTGACCAGAATAACATCAGTAGAGAACAAAAGAAAATGGCTCAGTGCTTGCACAGAGACCTTGCTTGCTAAGGATTCAGCAGAGCTCTGGGAAGACCTACTGGCTGAGGACCAGGACTGGGCAGCCTGTCATGAGTTCTGTTCACTCTAATGAAAGTTCTAGCTTTGTTACTTCAAAACTGTTTTCATAAACTGCATCATCAAAAGATGCAATGTTTTGCTGCATACAGTCATACTGTGCTTCAAGTTTCATTTCTCGTGTTGTGTCAATTTAGTGAACCATAACAGTACTGTAGTCAGTGGGACAATCATTCATCTGAAGAGGCAATTCCAGTACTAGTACACTTTCTTCTCCAAATATGACCTATTTTTTAGGTAAACACCAATAACATATTCTTACATAAAACCCAACATAAATTTATGATCAAGGATGCTAAATTTACAAAACTGTCTATTGAGTGAAACACATAACCACTGGTTTGCTCTGAAAATCTACAAAATTGCCACAATATCATATTTTTTCTGATTCATATTTTTCTTTTCTTACCTGTTACTTTATTCTAGTCAGACAGGTTGTTGCTTTATCAGGCTTAGGAGACAGAGAAAGAGAAAAATAGAATGAGAAGCCTGAAGAGAAACATCACCTGTAGACACTATTCTGCATCCTAACTTTTACAGATGGATTTCTGCACGTGGAAGAAGCCAACACTGCACTCATCTCAAAGGCCTGTGCATAGTGACTGGGACACTTAATTGGTGGCTTGAAAAGTGTGCTGGTCCCCTTGAGTTAAGTGATAAATATAAAAAGTATTGGTAGTGATCAAGGATCACTCCATGCGAGATCGTGTGTTCCCATGAGGCCCATGACTTACAGAAGTTATGTTTCTTAGAGTGAGTGATTTTTCACTCTTTCTACTTCAATTTGAAAACACAATTGACAAATGAATTGTAAGTGTAGCTACAGATCTATGACACACAAACATAAACACTGGACGTGGTGCTTCATTAGCCAAGAAAAACAGACACACACAAGAAAAAATACTGTGCGTCATCTCTGAAGACCCTATCAGCCCCATTACATGGCTGCTTGAGTGCAAAAAAGGGTCTACTTTGTATCTCCATTTTGCAACTCCCCCTCTACTTCCTCCTTTGTTTTTTTTGGAATAAGACAAGTGTCAAAATCTCAGTGCAAATATACAGTACCAAGTAATTTTATACAAGTCAATTTAAGCGCTTACACCTCAGTTGCACGACAATGCTTTGTCAGCTGTTTCTTTAACGCAAGTAAATTTTTTGCATAATTAAATTGGGTCACGGGCCCTACACAGTGAGTATATGTACTGTGTACTATTCCAGTGTGTCTTTCTTCAAGTAACAAAGCTGATTTGTTCATATTATAACAGAAGTACAAAGCTACATCCAGTTAAACGAATGACCAACGTCATGCTCACCTAAAACTCCCCCCACCCCTCAAGTCCTGTGCAACCAACACAGGCCTTGAAGAACGAACTGTATAGTACTCCTTGCACAATCTTGTTCAACTTTTTATACATACTATTTCTACTAAAATATTTAGTACAATTAAGCCAATAGGAGCTCTTCACATGCCTAAAGATAATCACATTTGTGGTCAGCAAAAGGAAGGACATTTGTTAGTAAGCTGCACATGTTGAACATCCGGTTTAGAAATGTCACCTTGATCCTGACCATGTCCACTAAAAAATACTCTAAATAAAAAAAACACCAGCTTGCCAATGGTCATTCTTTTATAAGCACTTCTATTGACTCCTTTACTTTCCCTGACCATTTTCTCCAGTTTTCAAACTGCTATGCAAACAACTGATGACATTTGAAATTAAGACTTCCAAACCCCACGTGAGATGGATAAAGCAATCCCCAAACCCTCCTGTCTTAACAGAGAAACCACATCAGACATTAAGGCAATGCTGCTTCTTTTGACATTCTGATGCGGTTCAGTTCAACAGCTTTATGTATGAAAACATTTGGAAACCAACATTGCACACAGTACGTAAGTGAGAAGTAAAAGACTTAAGAGAGCTAAAATGGCCAAACCAAAGGATTAACATATCACAGCTAATGAAGTGCCACAAGAGAGTTAACAACCCCATACAGTACGAATTGTTATCTTATCCAGAGATAAGACATGTCCACAGCTAGAAAAATGATCCAGCACAGATTGAAGGAGGAAATTGTTTTTTTAACCATATGAAATTTCTCTAAATACTCCTTGGCATGAGGATCCCTCAAAAGATCATAGCACAAAAGGTATGCACTTGGGCAAACACAATCTCAAAAATCCATAGAATACATTTAAAACATATAAAGATACTGAAGTATAAGCATAGGCTGTCTTTAAAACTGATGTAGATTTGGTTTCCTAGGTCTTCATATTTACCTGGAGAGATTTTGGTTAGCTTTGGCAAATCAAACAGCTGTAGAGGCGAACAAAAAAGAATGACAAAATTATTTGTGTATAGAAGGAAATATGAGTCTATTATGCCCAAGATGTACTTTAAAAAAATTTAGGTTGTTTTTAAATATCAATTATGTAAAGCATCTAAGATATAGAATTACTGAGTGTTTTACTCTTCTTGCATTCCATCATGGGCAATACTACAGAAGAAGCAGAAAAGAGTCTGCTGTGCTAGTATGTTAACAAATCTGACAGCATGAAGGTCCATGGGAAAAAAAAAAAACCAACAAACTTCAAATATTTAAATAAAGCAACATGAAAAAAGGAAGTCTTTTATGTAGACTCAGTAGTATCTATACCATCATATGTTTTGATCTTCATTGAACTAGTAAGACTGTCCCACAGGACATTAGTATGGGAAATTAGGCATGTTGTAAGGTACATTTGGATTATGTGATCATCTATCCATCACTATTTAGATACAATGTTAATTTCTCCACTGAATTCGGTAAAACTACCTGGAGATGTCACTTTCAAGAAAACACAATAGACACATTCATAATTTTGACTATTGTTTTTAGTTCTAACTGAAATGATATTATAGATCATTTCAACACCCATTCCTATTTTCTCAAGAGAAATACAGTTTATAAAGTTAAAAGTCCAAACTAAATATCTTGCTTCAAGACAAATGACTCAAAGAGCACTCATACCAAAACCATTAGCTGTTCAGCCTTCTGGTAACTTTTTTTCACCTTAACAAAACAAACAATGCTGCCCATACTTCACCATGGTCAAGTAATAGAAGCAGTTCCAGACCTACATGCTATATTATCTGACTTTATAATGCATGTCAAAATTAATTTTTTCTGGAAATTTAAACCTTCTGCACCCTAAAATGTTGGGGGGTGCATGGGGGAGAATCAAGTAGATTCTTGATACTTAATCAAGTAGCACTCTTGCTAGCAACCAAAGTGCTCCACGAGAACATTCCCAACCTTCTTCCTTTGCTTGGGCAGTCTTCACAACATCAGCTCAGCAAAGCTGAAGAGATCTGGCCTTGTTTGTGGCCACTTCATCCTACACACTGCCAGCTAACACTCCCCTTCAGGGAAAACTGCCAAGACAACCAAAGCTGATGCAGCACACTGAAGAAGATGCTTACATCCTCCCAGAGAACTGCAGCCATTTGCAGTCAAATTCCACAAAGCTCTATTTCAATTCGTTATTTTTCATCTCATTTTTTTCCTAGATATATAAAACACAATGACAGAGAAAACAATAAACTCTCAAAGAAAAATCTCTAGACATAAACATTCCCTATGCAGAGAGAGAATAACAAACTGATTAGCATTAGTAAAGCAACTCTATTAATGGTCCTCTATTAATTGTATCAATTACTTTCACTATGCAGGAACATTTGTTCTACCTGATTCCTTGGAGTTCTCCATGATTTTTTTGCCAGTTTTATTTATAAGCTTTTTTCCTGAAGCTCCAGCACAACAACAACACGTCACCCAGTACCTTACTGGATGCACACAAGTGATAATACCGTCACAATTAAAATGATTGGGCGGCTCACTTTAGGGGCAAAGTGCAAAGTTAAAATTCACTCATTTAAGTTTTTTGAAAAACACACAGGGATTATAGTGTTCATAGTGCTCTCTGGATTGAGAGTTTAAGATTTATCCAGAACACTAGAACACTCATTTCTGCAATGAGGCTTGTTGCCTGCTCATCACTGGAGAAAGGGTCTCACTGACACAGGTATATGAACATTCTCAGACCTGGTACACAAAAAAAGGCTTTGGTTCGTTCATAAACCTGTCAGCAGATTTGCCAGCAAATTCAAATTTTTGAGATTATTCTTAGAGAATAAAATTTTTGCTCCAAAAACGTTTTCTGTGCTGAAGCCTATAAGTCAAAACCTGCAAACATGTCCAATTTTAAGTACTACTGACTTCAGTAGGCATATTCACACACCTAAGAAATTTTAAGTTACTCCCACACACAAATGTCTACAGCAGCACTGAAATAGTGAAAGGGATCAAAATTGTTGTACAAAGATGACTCTTCATCTACAAGTTTTAAAATAAGAAATCTTGCAAGCTTTTTAAAGTATTTTTAAATAGGAAATTTAAGAACTTCAGCTAGTGAAACTAGCCACAGAAGTGCAATATTGTAGTTCTGTAGTAATACCAGGGATTTTTTGCTTTTAAAAGCAGACTCACTCTTAGAGGAAACACTCAGGATTCCCCCTGGTTTTGTTTCTTATTCAGGCCCTTCCTCCCGAATCAGGCAGGGGCAGATAATCCAAAAGTGGGTCAAGGGATGGCTGCAAGGATTTTTCTCTGGAAGGTATGGCTCCCCTCGCACTGCAGCACTGCCCCTCTGCTTCTCCAGACAGGAAGTAGGGCCTTGCCTGCGTGAGGCTTTGAAAGGTGTCAACCTTCCAGCCACAATAAAACTAAATAACCGTTAGCCTTTCAGACCTGAAAGTTCTGGTGGTTTGCCTTTGGTTTGTGGGTTGTTTCTTTAAGCTGAATGACAGTTAGGTAGAAGTAATCAACACATTTGTCATGCATGTTTCAAGCAGTAACCGCAGGCTCAAGTGTCTGTGGTTTATCCAAAAGGATTTCAAGGCAAGCCACAAGTGTTTGTAGCTGGGAACAAACATTTGAAGAGTGTCCAGATGATCCTTTCAAATGTGTTGACAACCTTGAGAAAGTAGCATGTAACTACTGAGATTGCAGGTCTGGTGAGGACAAACATGCACGGAGTTGTTATGGGAGAGAGATGCCAGTAATTGCTTTGGCCTCTCTCTCTAAGGGACCACAGTCATGCAAGTGGCAAGACCCCAGGAGCCCCCAAAAGTTCATGTAAACTTTTAAGGGGTGCTTCAAGCTGGTCACAGCCTTGATTTCACGTCCCAACTCATTCATCCATTAAGCCACAGCTCTTTACAGATAGATCTATTATTGCCTATTATAAGGGGCAAACAGGGTTTGGATATTTGGGAAATGTGGAAAAACCAACAACAGAAGAACCTGGTAAAAGAAGGCAAAGCAAAGCAAATATACAACTTAGTAGCTCCACGTTTAGCCATGGGTTGGCATAGATTTCAGTGTCTGGAACTCTAAGGAACTAAAAGAGATATCCAATATTTCTACTGTGTGCAGGCATTTTTAGATACATAATGGGGAATCAAATGAAACACACCAAAGATAACTGTTTGTAAGTACAGCTCAAACAGGTATCACACAGCATATTTTCTTCCCAATTATAAAAAATCACTTATTTGAGATTTATCTTAGTTCATCATCCTCACTATGAAATTATTTAAGAAGCCACAAGAAAACCATCTCTGAATCCTGCCTTTGCAGTTCTATCAATACAACAGAGAACACAGCAAATACAAGAATTTTAAGAGGCAAGTAGATTTAACTGATGTAGTACAAGCAGAGGCCAGATCCTTAGAATGAGCAAAGAGTTAATTTTTACCTTCAGCCAAGCTGTATACTCTGTCCTTCCCAGGTCCAAAATGTTAATGCAACACACGTACTGCAAACTCTGTGCTTTATTCAAAATAGCTCAGTTTGAGCTTACGTAGTATCAGTAATAACGTTCAATTCCAAGTCAAGGCTGACTCCAGCCTCCAGCAAGGAATGGAAAGCTGCTTGTTACACATATCTAAGTTTATAAGTATTAAGCATATGTGCTTAGCTACACTTAGACACTTTTCGACTCCTTTTAATCAACCTTCTCCTTCACAAATGTTCCCACTTGCATACGAAAAATTATCACCTGCAGCATATGTCAAGAGACAAAGATTATGCCTAAATAAAACTGTTTGGTTTTATGCATTTTAATAATTAAGAGGAAATACACACAAAGGTATACTTTTACCTAGTCTGTATTTGACACCAATTATGCTTCAGTTTGCATTCTTAAGGTCTTCTATTAATCAGTCCTATGACACATTACTGATAATGCTTGCACAAAAAGAGTAAGAATAATGTATAGAAATTAAAACTACATTAGCAGAAAACAGTAAAAAAAAATTTTCTATTTTGCGGATGTGCATTTGGGGAGGGATGTTTTGTCATTAACATAATTAAACAAATTTAGCTTTTAAAAATACAAAGTTGGAGCCCACCTTGACAGCAGTGCTGTTCCAGTGTCTGAAATAAATTACAGTGTGGCAACATAACCACAGAAGCCACATTCTTGAGGCCACGATTTGTTTTGCTCATATTTTTGTATAATAAATAATTACGACCTCTAACCCACATGTTCTCCACTTAGTCATAGCACATTTTTATCTTTACCCAAATGTTCAGTCCCCAAATCCCAAAATCATACATTTTAAATCCCAAATAAATTTTCTGCTCTGATCCACAGATTTGAATCATGATGTTTTTATCCACAATCCCATAGAGAAACACAACTAGCCCACACTGCTTGGAAAAAATTGCCAAGAGATCACAAGAAACTGAGAAGGAATGCTCTTTAAATAATTATTCAAAATGTAAAACAAGAGCTCAAGTGAAGTTTCTACATTAAAGGAAAAAGAAAAACTACATTACAAAGAAATTCATTAAAACCAACATAGTAACTTCTGACATCACATGCTGTTAATATTCACAGTCGGGTGACTCTGCTTGCAACAGGCAGCATTAGTAGAACTTAAATCAGCAAAAGGAATGCAATTCTCCATCCTCTAGGTGGGAGTGATGTGAGCAGCTGTTAGAGGAAAGCAGTAACCCTTCAGGCTTTCCTCCTGTAAGGAAAAAGCCTTTCAATTAATATTTAAAATTAAAAGCTGCAACATTATTTAATTAAAATAATGTGGCTATTTGGCTCCACTCCCTCTATAGTTTGTAAAAAATCTTCTCCTTGAAGTAGACAGAGGCCTTGCACAAGGAGAGGGCAGAAGCACTTAAAACACAGCCAGAAACAAACCCTACCATCGGCACGAGGATCCAGTATTTTCAAAGTCTTTTGGGAGAGATGAAATTATTTTCAACTCATTAACTTGAAATTAGATCCCTGACTGACAGTTTGGATGATTACTTGTGTCAGAAAGAGCCTTTTTCTGTTAATTGCAATTTTCACTGTTCAAGACAAGTTTATCAAAACATTTGCAACCTCCAAAGACCAGATTTACAGATAAATAGCTCAATTTGTTTCAGAAACAGCAAAATAAAGTACACTTGCCTTTGGAAGTGGCGGAGAAGGGAGCAGACACCCAAAAAACCAAACCATCACAACAACTACCAATACTGTCAGACTTAACGGTACCTCAAGTATTCAAATGAATGATTAACAAAACGGGTTTTAGTTTCCAGACAGACCTCCACTAGTGAGAATCTCATCTCCATTTAGTCAAGTTGGTTTAAAAAATATCAGAATATTTACATGTATGCAATTATTTCTGTGAATCCTTAAATAACTAATCAAAAACGTAATATAATTTTAGACCATGCTAGCATGATGTTATCCTTTTGTAATGCCTGATCATGAGATGTTATACAGGAAAACACAAGGTTATTGAAACATGTAAGCAGCAGACCCTCTCTAGCTATTCCCTATGTACACCTAATAATTCTTCAAAGTGAATCCTGCACATACAGTAGTTTTCAAAGTTTGTATAGCAGTCAAACCTGAAACACTTCAATAGCATATACTTAGTAAGTGCAAGCTTCAACATTCAACATAAAGTTTTGCTTAAATTAAAAAAAAGTAAAATTAAAAGGGTCACTGTCATCATTCCCTGTTTGTCCTCTCCCTCAGAAAACTGTATTAATGCAAAGTCCCAAAATAGCCATTCTCAGGCACTAGAAAAGCCTGGGAATTGCTTACCTAAAGAGCACTAAACTTTACAGGGCAATGAGCATTTAAACCAGAAACTCTGAGTGGAAACCATGATGAAGCCTTAATTATAATATTTTTGTTAATAAAAATAGATTTGTTCTAGAGAAAAAAAAATTCCATTTCCCCTTCTGACATCGTTTTCCCATGAGATCTTGAGGAAGTTCTAAAGGCCAAACCACTCAGCAGGAACCAGCAATTCTGCATGTCCCGTTCTGGTACCCATCAGAGACTTCTTCAGACCGACTGTCTCAGGAGGGCCAGCTTGTTTTCCATTTAGGTTCATTTTGTGCTACGAAAGCAATTTAAAAAAAAAAAAAAGGAATTCTGAGGAGAGACATCCTAGCACAGAGAAATGTGACATTTGTGGCCATATTTCACAATGTGGATTTAAATGCCTCCATTTTCCACCTGCAAAATGGCCTTTGTGTAAAAAGACAATAGTAGTGAGCTTGACCAGAATAATGTGTGTAACAAATGAAGAGAGTTATAATCTTTACTGCCATTCACTTTTTTTTTTTTCCCTTGGAAGTCTTTCACATGGAGGAGCAGCTGTTGAATATTGAGATCAATCTATGGTGAATAATTCCACTACTCAGTCAACCAAGGAAGAATATAAAAGCAAAGCAGACAGTCTTGGTTTTTTCAGTCAGATTGATCAAATAAGTTGTTACTGTGTCAGGTTGCAAAAAGCCCTATCATACGTAGAAGGCTAAAGTCAGTTGAATTATTTTATTGCCAGGAATTCACTGGGTTTTATTGGGGTTTTTTTAAATCATTAGTCTTTTAAACTTCAGATATTTTTATAAATAGGCAATGACCAACTGCTACTGTCTTACAGCACAGATTATTTCTGTCAAAAAAACTGCATGCTTGATTCAGACTCCTCCAAGATACTAAATAAAAACTTTTAAAATCCATATTATTATCTTATTCAAGGTTATCGCCTCATATAGTTATTAAAAGCTAACTAGGCTCAAACATCTAATAAATATAGATTGTAATAATAAAAGACAAGGAATCAAAACTGCCCAAATTTCTCAAACATTATGTTATTTAAAAGCACTTAACATAAAAATGTCATTAAAACCACAGAAAGTTTTTCCTCTTCACTACTCACATGGCTTACAGAATTTAGAAATTGGTATAAATTTTACTTTAAGCAGCTATAGCTGTGATTGTCTGGCTATTAGCTTTCCCTTTATTTTTCCTTTTTCAGCACATGAATACCAAAGCTTGTGACTAATCTGGTAGTCTGTACACTCGGTGACTGAAGAGAAGCAACATTTTTCAAATACAACGCACCTGCTATAAACTCTTGAGATTAGTGTTTAACTGTGAACAATAACCATCAGGTTTTGTATTTTACTTCAGTTTCTTTGGCCTAACCAATACTCCTTCAGCAACAGAAACTATTCTATTCCAGGATTTCTATTCTCTTTACTATTAACCTTAGCAGTACACATTGCTACAAACAAACCATAAAATAGCAACATATTTAGCAGGTTCATGAAAGCAGCTACGCCTGTGTCAGTTTCAGTATCTAAACAACATTCTCTGCTCTTTCCCTACCTTTTGCTCAAAAGTTGTAAGTAGTCGAAGTGTCACTAAGGCACAATTTACAAATGAGCTGCCAATGAATGATCCAAGTATGGATTCAGACTTAATTATGGCTCTCTGGAATTTCAAGGCCTGCCTATGCAGGGCTGTTCAATTTTGAACAGTATTTATTCTGTGGTCATCTGTAATTAATTTAATGATGTGATGCAATCCTGTGGGAGTGAATTGTGGCATCAGACCCTCACTGAAGTGTTTTCATGGAAGTATCACTGAAGAGAGGCTGAAAACATGAAGGAAAATAAAAAAAACTTAACACACAGTCACATAGGTGTTACTGTGCAATTATCAGCATAAACATATCCCACATAAAGCATCATGGGATCTCTGAAGCCTGTTTCAAGACAGTTCTGGAGCACACTGACAAACCAAGCTGGGAATCCTGAGAAATGGCAGACAAGTTCTAGCTACAGAGAAGAAGCTGAGGCTCTGACTAGTAGATTTGTCCTCCTCTTGAACTAGCTCTGAATGAAGTATGCTGATTTTGTTTGCACAGATGCACACATCATTTAATCTTTAAAGTAGTTATCTGTGAAAAGTGGTTAAAATTCTCTCCAAAATATCACAAAAAGATGGATTAGCAAAGAACCAACACAAGGAAAAGAAAACAGAGGTATTTTTGTATGTACATCTAGTACAGTAACTCTGGATAACCAAAGGAGACCAATTACAAATATTTATAGTTCCTCTGCTCCAGTTGTAGATTCAACAGCACTAAATGCAGTCCAAGTAAAACATAAGCTTACGAAAACCACGTGTTAATACTCTTGTTAGTAATGCTGAGCAAAACATTGTTTAACATTGTTTCTGTGTAGTAGCAGTATTATTTTTTTGTTATAAACTGCAAAATGTGTAATACTACATTTTAAAGAACTTCTATAGATGCATGTGTTAGTAAAGAAAACACTGCCTCTAACCCTGCATCAGATTAGATATGCAGTAGTGCCCCTGGCAGTGGCAAACTGCCACTGAGCACATAATTTGATGTGTAATCTTAGTGGCAACGTCTAGAATCATTTATTCAGTTATCACAGAATAACCAGAAAAACTAAAAGCCTATATGAAGGGCATCTATCTCCTACATCCCCCATCTATCCTCTACCTCTTATTTTAAAGTGGTGCAGGCTACACTCTTCTTGGTTCTGTTTGTCAATGCACAATAGATCATCTTTACCTCTCACAGCTACACGATGCCCACTGTCCTTTCAGGAACATTAGGATAACTCTTACTGCAGCAGTAGTAGTGGAGTCATTACACTGCTCATGGCAGTCAGATCACTTCTGATAGCTCAACTAAGAGGAAAATATCACCATGGCTGAAAAAAAAAAAAAAAAAAAAAAAAAAGAAGCACAAAAGATGACCTTAAAAAAAACCCAAACTTTTTTAAAAATAAAATTTCTGTCCTGCTTTTGTATCTGTACTCACAGAAGGTGACCAAATGAAAACAGTATGAAACCTCAGGCATAATATCCAAAGTATGGACATTTATTTTTCATCTGGCCTGCAAAATATCATCTTGTCTACATACTTTCCCATATCCATCTTTTTTTTTTTCTCATACATTTGATACTGTTGCTGTAAGTTTATGAAAGATAGTATTATAAACTGAAACACCAGCAGCATTCACTTTTGACCAGAACAGTATCTGAAATCAATAAATTGGTAAAAGAGAATGTTGCACAATCCCCTCAATTTTTAAACCTTTTGGATTAGATCAGTCTTAAAATAATAGGCTAGGTGGCTTATTTTCATACCTGGATTTGCCTTATATTTTATCATGTACCTCGGGAGTGCACTAAAATCCCTCCGGAGGCATCTCTATAAAGCATATAACATTACTCTGGGAGCAAAACTTACAAAAGGAACAAAACTCTCTGCATTGGACAAAACTACAGAGAAAAAAACCAGTTGCTTCATCGCTTTAATACAAAAAGTACCAATTAATTCTACTGTGCTACTCCTGAGCAACGCACACTGAACAGTGAATTGTATTCAGAGGATTTACTTTACTGCCAATTTTTTCTGCCTCTAGCCAACAAGCAAAACTGGAATAAGGAATTTAAAATTTCTTAATCAACATTTAAAGCTGCTGCCATTGCCAAGCTGATGATGCTAATTTGTTTTATTATTACTAACCTGCCAGACCCCAGCTGTTGTCTTAGTCAAAACCTGAGTTTTCCAATAACTAGGAACTGCAGCTGCTCAGAATGGGTCACCAGAGATTTGCACCACCACAAACATTACTCATCTGGTCCTGCCCTGATCAGACTTCTTTGGCCAAAAGGCAGGGTCAGGCCTGCCTGAGATTTGAGACATACAAATTTAAAGGGTTTTTTCTTTCCCCTATCTTCAGAAAAATAATATTTCTCATTCAACTTTTGAAAATTTATCTACAATTCTCACCAAACATGGATCCAACATCACAAAGCCTACTTTTTCTGGACACTCTGCACTAATTAGCCTTTGAATTAAAGACCATGAATTGAAATAAAGACCATGACTTAAGACATTCACTTAATTACTGCTTCCATCTATCATTCTATCTGTGCCAAAAAAACCTCAGAATCAAGAAAGTATTATTTATTTCAAATGCCTTTATTTAAAACAATTGAGAAACAGTTTCTACACGATGCATCTGCCAGCTGCTGCGTGTAACAGGTGTAACCATAAACATTAGAAAATGCTGCATTTTGATGTGCAAACAGCCAAAGTGCTGCCTGATTTACACATCCCAAACTGGAATTATTTTTGTTTAGGAAATGTTGTCACATGAAGTACCTTCAACAGAGCCCCAGAACTTATGGGAAATTACCATTGAATGTTTAACACTTCACTGATATTTATTATTGGTTTTACTCTCATATATTAGTTTCTGATGGGAATCCTTGCCAAAAAAACACTAACTTTCCTTTCCTCCAACTCTAATTAACTGTTTCTGTTTGGATTACCAACATCACACATCCTGATTTCTTCCTCTCAACAAGTTTCTCTCCAAAAACACAATCAAGCTGTTCTGCTCCCTGAGCTCTGCGGCCCTCTACTGCTTGTCCTTTCTCCTCCAGAATTTTTTTGTGGCATTCCAGAATACCACTCCCTCTCCTTGCAGTTTTGTACCATTTCTGCATTGTACAGCACAGGGAACTCTCCTGCAAAGTAGAAGCACTTGCTCATGAGCAGCTTGAGAAGCTTTTTCACACTCATTGAACACAGAAGTGTTTTAACCACTGAGACAGTACAAATAGGTACTTTCTTCATGGCTCTCAAGATGTGTGATGTCAGTAATCCAAACAGAAACAGTTAATAAGAGCTGCAGAAAAGGAAAGTCAGTGGTTTTTTGGCAAGGATTCCCATGAATTGTACATCGTCCAGGCTAGAGACCACCCAACAACTGAAGCCAATTCCCTGCAGAGGAGTGAGGAAGAGTCCCCACAGATGAAGGATACCGAGCACAGGTTAGAAGACTGCAAGCAAAGTCCCACTAATGGACTGAGCCCTCAGTTTTCATCTTAGCCATTTCAATATTCAACAGCACACTTCCCTCTGATATTATGCTAGGCTATTATGCTCTCTTAGAGGCACAAGAGAAAGAAAGCCATGCAATGGCCAAACCAGATCCAACCACTTCAGTTGAAGATCTCCTTATCAGCATTACAAGGGTTTCCATGTTCAAAAGCTGCATGACTACAAGCTTACAGTGTCCTTTGCACCTCCAAGGCTTTCAAGTTTGATAGAAGAAATAAAAAATTATTCATTAATCTCCACACAAAAGTAGAGAACTGTCAGTGATGGAAGTGACAGGTCAGTCAAGTGAATAGGCAAAGCTCCCTCTTGTCTACAGGCAGGTGGAAGAAAAGCGGGCAAGGACAGAAATCTCTTTTGGACTGAAAAAGTTTCAAGGCCATTTGCTAACTTTATCTCTCTCTCCTTTTTTTGAAGTGGAAAAACATGAAGAAGCAAACCTTGAACAGCAAATTTTGAAAAACACCTTTCACTGACCTTGTAGAAATTGAAAGAGAAAAATTTATAAATTCCAAAGCCATTGAATTTCTCCTGCAAACAGCAAGAACTGAACCCTCTTCAGGCAAAAAAAAAACCCGTCAGTCACAAATGAGTCAGTGAGGCATTCTTACTAACAAAGGTTTCTCACTTTAAATCCCACAGTCACTACAAGCAATGCCGAAATTTTTAATCCTAGAAAAGCTGATAATTCACCCCATTCACCTGACCAGCTCTACCCTTCTCCCCTCAAAAGGAGCTAACACCTTGCTCTCCACACAGAGCTAGGTAACCTCTCTCTAGGAGAGACCAAGGCTATGAATGGAGTAACTCAGCAACAGCTCTTTTCTCCTCACATGGAAGACTGACTTTTCCGTCCAGTAAAGATGTTTCTGGCTCTGTGGTTTTCTTCTTTTGTTTTTAGTAGCATTTTGCCCTTTGCACCTCACTTGGCCCTGCTTTTGTTTTCGTATCTTCTGGCAGTTGTAAATATCTGCAAAAACCTGTCATTTGGTTGCTGTGCTTATAGTTTGGGATGTGTTCACCAACTGTGCTGCTGAGGGCTACGCACCACTGACACTCATCTTTGGCTTCCTCACAGCTACCAAAATTTGGAACTTTAAAAAAAAAAAATTATCCTTTTTTTAAAATAGTATCCAAAGTGCTCTTTAAGCACATTAGCAGCACTGCCAGAGGCACCCTATGGGGTGCATATCCATGTTAGCATCACACTAGCGTGCTATTCATACATAACTGGTTCAGAAGTTTGCTTCCAAAGTGATTCTCCCCATTTACCCCACTCATGGCACCTCGGTCCCCACGGCTGAACAGACTCAGAGCACATCCATGGAGGCTTCCCTGTAGGCTGAGCTGCGTGGAAGTCCAGGAAGTCCAAGGGTATTATAATGCACAGAACTGAAGAAGATCCATGCTGAAATAAACCTCACTAAAATGCATAGGATCAATGTTGAATCCTTAGCACAAAACTCTTTTCCCCTACAAGTCCACTTTGCACTCATCCTCTTTTCCATGTCTCCTTCCCTGCAACACATTTCCATTCCACTGCCCCATTTCTGTGGTCATCACTAAATAGCATCCTGAAAAGGGTTAGACTCCCAGGCACTTCATTCCATTAGTTTTGTGCACTGTGATTCTCCTTCTTCATCAATATATTGGTAAATTTTGCGTATCACCAATAGCTTTCGCCTCAAAGAGCATTTTGTCACTAACACAAAATGCACTGAAACAACGGCGTGAATGGTGAATGACAACAAGATTGCAAAGAGACTTACCTCTCAAGCTAACAGAATTCCAGTTCATTTGCTCATGTGCTGTACAAGTTCCTCAGAAATTCACACACTGGGCACCCCTCTCAGTACACTGGGTCGCACACCACGAAGGATAAGTGCATTTTTGACTCATACTGCATCACACTCAAATCCACACTGCAGCACAGGAAGTCAGTCGGTCTGCTGACCTGCAGTTTGCCACAGTACCTTCCCAGGCAGGAAGGCAGTGACTATATCGTGCCTGCAACTTGAGATCAGGGATGTGAATGCCACAACATGGGAGTGTAAAGCAGAGATGAGAAGAATGAACTTTGCATTCACCCAATTAGACTTATGCCAGTCTGGAAACATCCTGTGCAAGTCAGAGCCACGGCAGGAGTCTAGAGGAGAAAACATCCAGACACCACTGAGTTCACACCTTCAGTCCTGACTGGCCAGATCAGCAGCCTCTCTACTTTTTTCCCATAATTTCTGGGTTTATGAGCCAATTTCAACTATAACCAACACAGGACAAGAGCTAAAAATAACTACATTTCCGAAAGTTTTATGACCACTGGCAGCTGGATAAACTGGCATGCCCATGGTTAAAAGAGCTTCAGATTTTCTCTTGCGTGCCCAAGATTTAATCAATAGCACACTGGCAGCCAGTCAACCCACACCATCAGTCACGTCACATCTTCTCCACATGGCTGCTGAGACCCATGGGAGAAAAAGTATTTGGGGACACAGGCCAAAAGCATTACAGCGGGGAAGAGGTACCTCTAGAGATACTAAGTTCAGAACATGTAATCCATGAGAAACAACACTAGTTTTGTATGATTTCCAAAAGAAATGAACAAATTTGATAATGAAAATATATATGCAAATGTGCACATGTATGTGAGAAAATATTTAAAGTTCTGTCCATTTGCGACTAAAATATTCATCTCTTTCATGGGGTTAACACATCTGAGATCACTCCAGAACAGCCTGGTAGAAAAGAGGGTATATCTATGCCTGCACTGAGAAAATGGCTGCAACACTGGCTAAATCCTTACAACATATAAAGGCATTATCGAGGGGGACCAGCCACCAGACAAAACCAGAGTGGAAAGAAGCTTTATCACTCCCACTGCTCAGTCTCATGGGGCTAATTAATCACTTGTTGTCTCATTCAGGATCCAACCAACCCTAACTTTGCCAAGCCTGAGGCCAGCTCAACAGATACTGTGATCTGACACAAATCAGCATCTCTGGAGCACCCCTTCCTCTTCTCTCTACTATTCACTTCTGTCCCCACAAAGTCTTCTCTGTAGTTCCTAGGCACATCAACACATTCCCTCCTTGGGGAAATGTTTTGCCTTGCCCTCCCTTCAGCTAGCAAGCAGAAGATCTCAGAAACACCAGCATCAAGTCTTTCAGCAGCTATGTTGGCTCCTGCTAGCTTGAAGTATTTCTCAGACTGACCTAAAATATCAAAGCACAAGGTCTCAGTGGTCAAACTGCTGTCTAGCTTTTTTCTTCTCTTATTGATATTTGTCCTCACAGAGCTTAATGAACAAAGCAAGCATCACATGTAATTATTACTACTATAATTACTGCTAAATCATTAGGCTATTTATCAAAGTAAAAAAATAATAAAAAATAAAACCTACAGTTAATAAATTTTCCAAAATGGATAACTGGATAACAGTGTCTGTCTTTATAGTTAAGACTGCCCAGAACTATTCTTTAAAATCATCACTTCATAAATTACAAATTTTAAATACAAGTTTTCTGTGACTCACTTTAATTCAGTGGAACTTATATTGAACACAAAACCAGAAAAGAAGTCTTTCAGGAAACAGTAGCAAAAATTGTACAGATTTACCCACATTGAGTAAATTCTAGTCATTTGCACATTTGTCTAATTAGTTCTAATGTCTCATGAAGTTAAAAATAGGAACACGGCTCACAACATAAATGAAAGTGATACACAGTTATACAAAAAGACTTCCCCAAATATGGTTAAACAGTAACCAATGGATATTCTTAGTCGACTATGTGCAGAACTCCAACACTTGTCCCAGAACCTTCATGTTCCACCTGCATTAAATATGTTCCCACGGTGTAGTTAGTCTCACAAAAAACCTTCAGTTCCACAGAAATAACAGTAAAATTGGTAGCTCTCCATTTTATAAGCATGTTATTTAGCCTCAAAGGGTGATAGAACAAGTTCTTTTTGAAATCCTCACTTCATAATGTTCTGCTCAGCTTCCCCTCACTTTTGCTTGGGTTGGAGCTTCATTTCACAACCTTTATTAACAAACAATGCCACATGCTGCTAATTTAAGAGGTCCCATTTTACAAGTTGGATAGCTGATTATTTTTTACAATGGGAATATAATTAAATTTTGCTAGTTCATCTTTTTTTATTATTTTATTTTTTAAGGGAAATTTAAGAAAAAAAGCCACTATCTTATGTCATCATTTCTCACTTGTGAAATGCCAGAGTTCAGAAGTTAGAGTGAACTGAGTCAGTCTCACCATTCAAGCCGTTCCTGTGCCAATGTGGTATCATATAATTATTGGCAACATGAACACACATACTACATGATCCCAAGGGCGGTTTTAGTAGGCCCAAAAGGAACACATTTCTTGTGGAAAGAAGCAGCAGTGCACACTTATTAATCTCTATCGAAGTGTGACCTCAACACCTGCCATGCAACAGTTAAAACTATGCAAGACATGTATTAAGTCATCCTTTCTAACTACATTTAAAGAAAACAAAATTAACATTGCCACTTGTCAAATCAGTCGTGTTATAACCGTGTATTCCACCATCTTTTTAAATTATTTTCTTTAAATGTATAATTGATGTTAGAGAGATCACTGTTAAAAACAGCAGTCTTCCTTCTATCTGATAAATTTGTAGCTGTATGATTCCAAATTTCTACTGGAAGAAACACCATCATAGCATGCTGTCCCAGGTGGAGCTTTCAGATCTCATCAGAAGAGCGGGAAACTGAGCTTTACACCCTTCCAGAATTAGAAAGCACACAAAGTATATAAATCACCAAAATACACAAAGCATCAAGACTACATTACATGTTAAATATCATTATCCTGTAGTGATTTATGTATGCATTTATTCCGGCATCATTCTTGGAAACTCTTTACAATAATCAATATGCTTTGAAATCAGCCTGTGCAAAACACACAAGACCTGAAGTCAAACTGAAAGAAGTACCTATCATCTCCAAGGTACCTAACCTCCCTCCTGCCCCCTTCCCAACATCCCAGCCCCTCAGTTAAAATCAGTTTTATGGGGGTAGAGGCTTAAATAACAACCTAACATTTCAGTGGCTATTTCTTTTATAATAGCTCACAGAGGAAGAACAGCAAATATTTTGTGCTTACATTTATTTTCATTAAAATGGTCAAGCGCAGCCTATCTATCTTCTGCAGCTGACAGCAGGAATTGTGTTGCCTCAGGAATGGCTTAAGAATAATGAATAATACATGAGCTCTAGAGAAATGTACATTAAACAAGATCAAACACACCTATTCCACATGTTGGTGGGTACAAAATAAAACGCCAACAAACCTGGATGATAAATTAAGGAACATGTGCCTAGCCAGCCTCCTTCATCTCCACCAACTGTTTCAACAGTTTACATCCTATTCATAACTTTTCAGGAAAAAAAAAAAAAAAGACAACCACAAAAACTGAAGCAATTACCACAACTGGCAACATCACTCTCAGATTCTTGCACTGATGGTTTTTCCAAAACACAAAATCCACACCTTGGAGGTAGGATTCAACACGTGTCTACAGTGCACAAATCTTAGGTGTGACTAGAAAGATAACAGAAACAGGTGTGCTGATAGTTGAATTCATCTCAAGAGGGTGTGCGAAGTCAGTCACAAACTCTGTCTGGTTTATGCCTGTTATGTGCACGTGTATGCTCATGTACAGTGTTGCATCACATTTGTTGCTTCACACGAGCACACTCATAAATTCCACTCTGTGATTTTTCCAGCTAACAGCCCAGAACCTTGTACAACAAACCACATCCGTGGCAATTCCATATCTGTATTTTTAAAATGCTTTCAATGTATGCAAACAACCAAGACAGCACTCTAGTTAAAAAGTACCAACATAGTACCATTGTAAGCAACATTGTGCAAAAGATCAATTCATAAAATTACCTTATCTGTGCTTAAAACATTGCTGCCAGTGTCCTCTATATGAGCTACATGGCACTATTAAAATTCAAAAATTCCCATCTAGTTAGCTTACATTGTTGGAGTCAAAGGCAGCCTTGGATAACTTTGATGACCCTGGTATAGGTCCAGCTGTTATCACAGAAGTGTTTGCACAGTTTACTTCCTAAACCAACTTCACATCAGAATCCCTGGATACCAAAACCAACTAATAAACCCTTAATGTTGCTAAAGCAGAATTGCTTGGCTTAAAGGAACAAAACAACAACAAAACCCACAACACACACACACACTTACTCCCTAATGTTAACAAACACAATACAAATGTCAGTGTACACGATACTCCCTGAATTACACCAAGAAAAAGTGAGATAACACCACACTTTAATATGTTTCTGTCAGTGTAGTGCTCGAGATGATTATAGTGTTAGTAACGAAATACATAAAATTGCAAGACAGAATAGTGACTTGTTATCACTCAATAAAACACTTGCAAATAACTGTGACCATGGCCACATAAACATCAGCATTAGGAGAACATGCTGCACTTGCTGAAGGTAAAACCAGTGATTTACTAAGAAAGGGAAGAGAAAAACAATATTTAGGAATAAGTCAATTACAGCACACGCATAACTTTTTTTTTTTTTGTCTTATTTGGCATTCCAACAAATGCAACAAAAAGGCTCCTCATCAAAACACAAATTATTAAATCCCAAGCAAGCACCATCCTATGAACATCTATCTCCCCATGTCATGCAGAGATGCAAGAACGGTCCCATTGCATCAGACCTGGAAGTAGCCACCAAAGTATTCATCCCAGCTCCTGAGAGCTAGGGAAACCTTCACTCCAAACTTCAGTGACAGAAAGGTTCAGCTCATGCTTATTGTAATACAGGTTTCGTGCTTTGCTGAAACACACACTTTCTTGACAGCAAATATAAATTGTTAGAGTTAACAAATGTTACATGTATCAACCGCGTAAGATATCAAATCAGATTGGTCTTAGCACAAATAGAAACATAACTAAACTGGTATCAGCATAGACCAACAGAGGGTGCATTGTCCAGTTTCCTTTATTTTTGCAAATATGGATGTTCCTATGACCTGCCAGTGACAATGTGCACTGCTAAACAGGAATTTTGAAGCTCAAAAATGGCCTTTTGCTTTTCTGCACCACACTCACTCTCTTCCAGCAGTCAATTTAAGAACCAGACAAACTTTGAATGATTCTCATTTAGCTCACCTAGCCAGAAACAGCACTAAAAAACAAAGATGAGAGAAAGTAAAGTGAACCACGAAGGACAGTCTGAAGATAACAGAAGAGATCTATTCACAATTAAAATATACCACTGGAACTACACTCTATGTGAGAAGTACAGAATTGGGATCACCCAGTTCACAAAGTATTTGTCCTTCAGTTCTTTCTGACTAAGGCTATTTTAACAAGGTTAGACAATCAGAAAAGGGGGCACAAGTTTGTCCATTAGCCATTATGAGTCTAGGAAAATATGTACTTGGCTAAATACAAAGGAGAACAAAGGAGAAAAAAGACCAATGTTCAAAAATTTTGCTTAAAAACTCATATTATGTGGTTTAAATTAGGACTCTTTTGTCAGATCCAGTACTGATATAAATACAAAAAGAACCTAAAACAAAGGATTCATCTACAGAGTGATTTATAAACCAGAAGAGTGGCACACTGTTATTTAAGTGTGGGGAAGAATGCAGCGTTCCTCTCGTCATTTGTGTTTTGTAAGTAGATTGGACTTTTTTATAACCACACTTACTCGCACCTTCCATAACTAAATCCGACACAGTGCATAAATGCTCTTCCTTGGCAGAATAAAAATTCTGATTTTCTTTGCAAGTCAGACCAGCTCAGCAGAATCAAATTTATAACATTAATAAATCACCAAAACCCAAGACAGCATCTCAAAACAATGCAATATATAAGCCTTAGCTATGTTTTACAAACACATTAATCATGAACAGATTGAATAGGCCCACAGTAAAACAATTCTTCACCTGCATCCATTCGAGTTCCCTTCAATGGGTCAAAAAAAATTTTTACATCAATATTCTACAGTACTTCCACCATGTTTTGCCAAAGCTGTTCAGCAGATCCTGGTCTTCAAAGTAATATTTCAGACACTTGGATGCATGCAAAACATCACTCAGTGCATGACATACACCCTGGGTCCCCCATTCTGCTACCACCACAACCACTGTAAAGGATTCCTGTGGTACTGCTGAATTTTCAAAGCAGAATGAGATGCAAATCAGGTCTGCACCTACATTAGCACAGCCTGCCCAGGAGCAGATTTCCAGACCAAAATAGGTGATTACAGCATTCACATTTCTAATGTTTAGGTTAATTTTATTTCAAATACTATCTAATCTGGTCCTACACACCACACCTCCTTCTTAAGAGAAAATGCTGTAGTGCAGATACCACTTTTGTTTAGCCTGGAAATAATCCAGTCAACGGATGGATGCTCTGTTGGACCATTTTCTGACGCGATCCAAGAACAAATGACAACAACCAGGACAGTCACTTCAAAAGCACATTTCTGACCTGAACAAACTAACATGGACACAGTCCCAGTCACTTCACTCGGTGTTAAATTTTTATGTCAGCCATGGAAGAACAATCCAGCAGATAGAAACTTCAGCAATGGGCAATCTAGTATCCCGTCACCATAAATCAAGTAGAACGGAGCCTCTAGCAGGAGAAAACTGTCAGTGGTTCTCCATAACCTGACCAAAAAATCTTCCCCAGATCCCTGCCCTTCTCTCCACTTGATCATACACTTCCTTAGACCTAGGCTGAAATGACTTCCTCTGTGACCCAAATCTTACCCTTTCTCACTCAGCCCATCGCCTGAAATGCTCTTCCTGAGCAACCTGCCTATGACTTTGTTCCTTTTCTCCTTAAATTAGCTGTGAGTAAACACTCAGAGTAATCTCTCATGCAGGCAATCTGCACCACCACCTAACTCTCATTCTTTCAAACCAAGATTGAGGCTCCAGCAGACTTGCACACAGAGCCATGAAGTGCAGCAATGATGCCAAAAAAACAGATGAGCAAGAGGAGGAGTCAGCCTGTGGCAGCCTGGAAAGGAAAAAGTTCTCAAGCTATCTGAATAATGAAAAACTTTGTACAAGTTCAACAGCCAGGGAATAGAATACGCTTCAGTTGGGAGATCATCAGAAAGAAGACAGTCAAAAAGCAATCTGACAATATACAACGGAAGAGGGATTACAGACAGTAAAATTGTCAGGGACAGAATAAAAATGGATCTTGGAAAGTATAACATGCAATTCAGAAACAGATGAAAAAGAGAGAAAAAAATATATATATGTATGTGTAGGACAGATGCAGATAATTAATACAGTTATTTTATCAGAAAAAATCTCAAATCTTATTATGCTATCCTTCAACATGTTCTCACTAACATGTGACAAAATCTTACATTTCATACTAAATAAAAGCATGCTTTTATTGCAAAGTATGCTTTTCATAGCAAAGCTCAGGCTAGAGGTGGAATGCAGACAAGCTACTGCTCAGTAATGATTAATACACCATTTAATTGACCTAACTAATGCAAGCTAAGTATTAGTGCAGTTTCTGAAGAAAAGCATAAAAATAAGTGAAATATAAAAATAAAATGAACTTACACATTATTTTATTTTTCTTCATGTATGTTTTCATATTTATTCTCCTTGAAAAATTAAACTATTATTGTAAACTTCATGTCTAACAAAATTGTTTAAAGAATGAGTAAAGAAAATTATTTCATTTTATCTGGCTCAGTCCATTTCTGTTAGCTGAACTAACCTAACCCCAACCTTTCACCTAGTGAAGAAATGGTCTCGTGTTTGCTATAGATCCAGATTGGGATCTTGGTTTCGATAGGGGATTAGGTACTTCTGAAAGCAGGCAGTAGTAATAAGAAACTACTTTGCACCACTGTCTGTTGCTTTCAGCAAAAACTGTAATAGTAAAAACAGGAAAAGGCTTAAACTAGCCCAATTTAATAAGAAATACAAGAAAATGCAATAATAGTTTTCACAGCTGAAGATCTGTGCAAATGTTCTAAGTCAGCTCTGTAAAAGGAAAGCTCTGTAAGATGATCAGGAAACTGAAGCACTCACTGCTAAGTTTAAAAGGCAAACAGAAGCAAACTTTTTTTTTCCTCCACAATTAAAAAAAAAAAAAAATCACAAAATACAAATTAAAAATCATTCTTTTTCAGAATAACCATATAAAAAAGTGAATTACTTTCCTCACAGCATGGAAAAAATTAAAGGTTAAAAATTTAAGTCGGTGTGTTTGACCCACATCAATCTCCAGTTGACTGAAGAGCATTAAGTTACAGAATCCCACATATTTACAGACATATTATGAAAACTGCATTACATTATTTGATGTCCTGCCCAGTAATACAGACACTGTTTCTTGATAACACTTAACACACCCTAGTGTCAAAGACAGGATGATTGTTGCTGTCTAGCCCTATATCCATTCCTTCCTCCCTCTATTGAAACCTTAATACTTTCAGTAGCCAAAGACATTTTTATAATCTTTTTTGACCTAACCCCTAAGACAATAAAAAATATTTAAGGGCATTTCCCTACTGTCAAAAAGAGAATTATTCCATTTCAAGTATCTGTCAAATCTAAGCAATCTACTGTATAATATTTTATTACTGTGTAAGAAGTTCAGCTGAAATTTACAATAATGCCTAAAGCAAATCAGCTGCTCTTTTCCTGCTACCCTTTAAAAAAAATCTTGCCTTCTTTCTCTTAAATAATTTCCCCTTCCAAGTACAACAGGTAGGAGAAAAAACAGGTAAAGCTGACCTGAACTACAATGTGCCAAAATGTAATCATCTTCAAGATTGTCAACAACTCTAAGAATCTCCAGATCAATGTAACGATTTTAGGGAAGATTTTTGTTATCCTGTAATCTGTGGGACCTCCTTTAGGTCAGAAGTATCCCAAACAGGGTGCCTGTGGTATTGACAACACAATCATTGGGACAAGTCTTAACCAAAGTCCCTCACTAGAAATCTAAGACTCTTTCTACAGTCCCTATTCTTTAGAAATCAATGTCTCTTCAACTACACCTGGGAGAAAGATATTACACATAAAATATTGTAACCAGTTGAAACTATATTAGTAGATAAAACAGAATCCTTCAACCACGAGTTTGATGTATTCCTCCCCTACCCACTTCCTGTCCTCAAATCTGTCACATGACAAAATGCAGAGATAATCACTGCTTACACACACAGTCTGTATTTCATAAGAAAATCGGGGGGACCCCACATAAACCCCAGCGTTTTGAGTGAGTAGAAAATAACACCACCATTCTGCAGTCAACTCAATAATTGTTCAGCTATTCTTGGATCTCCTAAGTGATGATAATAATCAGCTTGATTCTCCAAATCATCAAGGGATACTCTTAAAGGTCTTCATACAATGATAAACAAGCGTACAACTGAGCCACAGATGGTGAAAGACTCAAATAATCTTTCTTGTATTTAACTTCACCTTAAATGTCTTCTTAGTCTCTAATCCAAATCTAAATAAAAAGGCAGTGAAAGTCTGCAGGTCATCTACACCAACATCACCATTGGTCCTTCTCCATGCAAAGGCTGCCAAACAACTGGGGTAAGCTTAACACGTAGAGCTGCCATGCTCTGAAACACTTCCAGGATACAAACCTGAGCCAATGCTGGTTCAAAGTGCGTTGAAGCAAATTATCTTCCTGTATTCTGAGCTAGATCTCTGCTTATAAAACCTTTGTTTCCCAAAATCCTGTAACATTCTATTCTTTCCTGAAAGATGACTGTTTTCACTCAGCCCAGCAAAAGATTTGTCCATATATGGACAACCTTGAAGACAACAAATGGCTCTTTTCCCAGTCTATTATCAAGCCAGGAAATTAGACTGCCTGAGGTACTCTGCCTTACTTACTCAGTACAGAGCCGAGAGGAAACATTCTTGAGTTCGTTAATCATCCATTTTCACACGAAGGTGAACGGATGCTTTTCCTTTACAGCTTTAGCAGCAATCGCCACCATCAATTACATGGAAGATTAAAGTCCTCACACAGCCATGGGAGATAACAGACCGCTAATGATAGCAGCAAAAGTTACAGGGCAGACAGCTGTGTCCCCGAGGGCTTGGAGGAGAGAAGAAGAAAAGTAATGTAAGAATTTAAACTAAAATAAGTATCACACATCAATAAATTCTGCAACACCAAAAAAGTGGAAACAGGAAAAAAGCAAAATCCCTGTGTTTTTAGTAAAGTCTCAGCTATTTTCTTGCCATTCTTAATATTTAAATGCAGTTCTACACAGACCTACAGCCTGAAGAGCACTATGGATATGAAACAATTTACTCTCTGATACTCAGGGGCCTGTAAAGTTCTTTTACCTTTCCAAGCAAAACTTGCAGTTGAACTCTCTATCTTTAGTAAGGAAAAAAATACACATGTGAGAAATCTGTAGTCTGAATAGATCTGAAAAATAAGTTCAAGGTGCAAAGAATTTAAGACTTTCTAAACGGCCAAGAAATTTCATCCTCCTTTCGCACTGGAAACCCTGCAAAGAAATCCCTCTCATGGAGTCAGCTCAGCTACCTAGAAACTTAGTGGCAAGCCAGTCTCTGCCTTTTTAAGCTGCAACAAAGAAAATTATTGAGGAAGTATTAAAACCCAAGTGCACCATAAAAGGCATCTACCAGAAAACTAGCTGCTATTTGCAATAAAGAACATGCCTTATTTAAATGATAACAAATCACCGCAGTCCCTATGCCCTATTAAGATATAAAGAATGTATCACAAGAAATATGACCAAAAGCTGGCATTTCAGCTCCTCAGAAGCTGGCATATTTCTTTCAGAAACTTGAGTAGGTGGGACTGCATTTTCTCAATGGAAAAATATGAACTGATGTGTCATAACCTATTTATGTTTCGTTGGTATTTTTTAAATCTTCTGCCAGAAAACTCCTTACTGCCCCTTCCATTTCTTGGTGTCCCAATTGTCTTTTCAGCTATGTTTATTTTCTGATTGGCAAGGAAACTACGAAATTCTATCTTGAGGTTTTTTTATATGCTTTCTTGTTCTCTTCCGTTTTCCTCCTATGAAGACATCCTGCGCACGTTAATCTTTCGATGTTTCACAATGGAACCAAGCTGCTCTTTATGCTGCCAGCATTAGTCAAGGCAACAAACAGCTAAAAGATGGCTACTTAAAGCAGCCACAGAATTGCAGCTGCCGGATATCCACTGCTAATACTTCTCAAAAATATTATGGGTATCTATAAAACCACCAGCCTCACTCATCTGACAGCTGCTCTCCCTTGGTAAAGCTGTCAGCATGGGGGCAGGTGTTTGGTCTTTCTGAGGAAAGTATCTTCTGAAATGAAGCTGTGATGGGATAATAAATAACCCAAAAAATACCCTCTTCCTGATAATACTGCATCTACTAAAAGGCTGTGGTAGGAAGCAATTAACAATGACAAGTTTTGGAAGGAGGAAAGACCACTGAAAGCACTCTTACCCTTTCAGCAGGTAAGCCTAACAGGGGAGGCACCAGGAATGTCACCTCTGTATTTTAGGAAGATATGAACAGATGAGTTTATGTTTTTAAAAATACTGCTACGAGCATTTGGTAGTACTCTATTTCCTTCCCTAGCTTCCACTAGCTGCCCACCTTCTACATGTATAATACATGTGAATTTTACTAATGTATTGTACTTTGTCAAGAAAAATACATTCACCATAAATCTAAATCTAAACCATGCATAACTTAAAATCATCAAGGGAAGGGAGCAGGCGACTAAGTGAAACTGCAACAATTCTAGCAGTTTGCCATTTAACAACAGCATCTAAAAGCATTATTTCCCTTCCTCCTTTTGTCCATTAAATCAGTCAGATGAAGGGTTATTTCACCCCTCCAGCACAGTAGTCCACTTCAAAAAGCACTGAAAAACAGCTGCTGTCTACATGCAATTACGTGCATACCAAAAGAAAAGCTGTAGAATGGCAAAGTAGTTTACATTTATAGTTCGGACTCCAGTCTCTCCACCATTACCAACAGCACTGTTTCCTCACCACAGCCTCAGAAACAGCAACTACAATTTCTTTTCATAAAGCCTGCTGCTTTTCAAATATGTCACAAGCCCATCTGTTGAGTCAAAGAAAGGGATGTCTCAATCTTTAAAAAAATTGTCCGGAAAATTAAGCTGAATTCAAGCCAAAGGTAGCAAGTGCCTGTGTATGAAGTATTGCTGTGAGCTCAGTTAAAAGGGTAAGGGAATATACTGTATTTAAATATGCTGTAAACCAGACATGAATCTCCTGAAACACAGAAACTTCTTGCTCTCCACTTTCAATAGAAAAAAGCTTGGTTAAATATAACAAACTAAAACATAATCGAATGTCAAATATCCTTGTCCAGGCAGTTCCCCTGTGCTCTTCAAAACCTGGAATTAAGTTAATTGAATTAATTATTCTTATTCAAATCACTATCCCAGCAGCTTTTAAGTGTGTTTGTTAGGGAGCTTTGACGTTCTGCTTCCACAAGTGTCCCAAAAAAAAAAAATTATGTTGACAGATTTTCAGCCCATAACATTGCACAACTGGCTGGAGGACAAAGCAGGGAGTTGCCTGTCTGCAGCATCCGATCAGGATTTTTAGATCTTTGCTCTAAAATTCCAGCTGCTACAGGATCAGCATTATCCTTACCAATACACTTTCAGTACGTGTCACAAACACGGTGGGAATCAAAAGTCTGTTTCAAGTCCAAAATGCAAGTTACGATTCAGAAACACACCTCTAGTGTATTTCACAGCTGGTGTCCCTTAGTACAATAGCTATTTAATGTTTTGTTTTCTTAAAAAGCTCCACAAAAATATCACAATCCTTTCATAAGCAAAATACAAGCTGCCATCCCCACTCCTATCTTCAGACCAGCAGAGAAAAAGACCCTATTTTCTATTACGGGGGAGTTAGTGAAGGAAAGCTGCTTTTCATTTTCTGTAGGACATACAAATAAGGAGAAATCAGCAGCAAAACTGTGTAGAAGTTTCATTAGAAAAATACATCATGGCTTGCAATTCCCTCCTTTCCCTTGATTTCCATTTTTTTATAAACACAAAATGCAGGTCATGCCCTTGAGCTTTTGCCAATGTATGATTTTACAGAAAGGCCATGTGAATAACTGAGTGGTTCAATATGAAGTAAATGACCAAAGAAACAAAATAAGAGGGTGATAGCTGTTTCAGACGAGATTTCTCTTTAATAGGAACTGAGTGCACCAACATCTGAAAAAGAAAAACTTTTACCAGCTTAACATACCTTACTCATTAGTTCAGACCATCTGAGAGTGTCCTTCCAAGTTAATTTTCCTGAAATCTGAAGCTAAACCAATCTTTATCTAATTCAAAAATGAGTTTAGAGAGACATCACTCCACTTAGAAGAATAAAGGTCTATTTGGAAAAAAAAAAAAAAAGAAAAAAAATCTATGTACAGTTTTCAACTGTGGATCCAGCTCTTGTTTAGAGAGTTTTACTGGGATTTGAGCTGCAAATTCATCTTTGGCCTGGAAAAAGGAACAGCCACAAAGCAACCATAAACAGAATAAGTATCTTCCAGCTGTTACAAAAACATACTTTGCTTTACTTTACAAAATAATTTTATCCTACTGTTTTTAAACCATTTGCAGAAGTTTTCTTCAGCAAGATTTATGCAGAGTTAAGCAAATAAAAAAAACAACCATTGAGTCTTCTGTGCTACAGTATACAGGAAGAAGAACTGTCTGTCTAGCTGCCATTCCTTTCCTGTCAAAGCAGACACAAGGTTCAGCCCATGGCTTTCAAGCTTCCTTGACATCATGGGCTAGAATTGGGAATTACCCATAACACAATTCCATAACATAATTACTATTATTTTTAATAATACAGAGCCATCAGAGTACCATTATGACCAAGACAGAAGGGAACCTTTGCAAGTAGTCATTTTTGCTTCCACATCTGCATGCATAAGCAACTGACAGAGTGCCTAAAAAGTTCTACAGAACTTTTCACAACAACATCACACAGGTCTGGCTGAAGTCTAAAAACATCTTGGTGATCAACGTGTCTGTACACAGGAGGGACTTTTTTGCTTTATATTTTTTTTATTTGCTGTATGCTTTCCCAGCTCCTATACTATCATTGCCTCAAATACAGCAAAAAATCAGCTAAAGTTACTTAACATCAAGCCTCTCCTCTAATCTTCCCCCCACTAAAACCAAGGCTATACAAGAGTGAATAAGGGAATGCTTTTTCCTTTGGAGCATTTTTGAAGATTTTTCTGGTCACAATTTGATATGCTTAGTTATTCACTCTACAGGTTACCACTAAGGTAAATCTCTGTGTGCTGTTTTCTAACTGTGACCAGATAAAAATATTTTGGCACCCCAAGCATTCAAACCAACCACTTGTATGTCATGGAGCTCATGTTCTTCCATATACTGCCATAACTTTTTCTGAAGTCAAGCAGAGGATGCCATGTCAAAAAATTAGCAAGTCAAGTCACTGTGTTCCATGGGCCAAAATGCAATATTCCGTAGTAGACACTGAACACTCTCAAGTGACGAAATGTAATGTGTTCCCACTTCAGATTAAATGAGATTTTAGGCAAAATAGATAAAATGATATATCAGACAGAAAAGTGATTTGGATTAAATATATACAGTTGCAGCCAACAGGAAAGTGATCTTGTTTCAACTTAGTGCATTTTAGTTTCCAAGACAGACTGAGAAAAAATAATGCATCTTCATCAGAAAATATATTCCTGACAGGAGTAATACACACTACATAGATCTTGACAGGAGTAACACACATTAGATAAATATTTAGTCCATTTGAAGAATTTATCTATCAAGTCCATTCAGCTTTATGCATCTAGCCCCTCTTGCCAGATCAGTTATGTTGATCCCCCTGTTTTAGCAATAGTCTGCAGAGAAAAAGACCAGAAGTTTTGTTGCAATACAATTTAGTTACATCATATTTCAAAATATTTTGTTAAAATACTCATCATGAGTAAAAACTTTCAATACTTCTTTGAGGGACCAATGTCAGGAAACCAGATTAATAAAGCACAAACAATCCATTACAACAGAAAGATCAAATTATAGGAGTAAATATGATAAATAAATAGTGGTGTTTCATCTCCAGCTGGGCTTAAAACCACGACACATGGCAACAGAAATCAATGACAAATCTCACATTAAACGAAGCAGAGCTGAGATTTTTGTTCTGTTTCCAGGAAACAGAAATGCATTACATCAGTTGAGATGCACTTCCCATCACGATGACTCGGTTGCAGAGTCCCTTGGTAAATGACACTTGAGAAGGAAAAAGCTACTGAAAACATCATTGACCTCTCCCGCAGAAGCTATGTATCTCTGTCCTGTTCATAAAGCACTAAAAATTTTAGGAATCCAAAGAAATTAAAGGCATCATTAATGGAACCTCAATGCTACCAAGAGAAGATGCAACAACAACACAAACCAAACAGATTTTTAAAAAGTCAAAAGTTACAACACATGCAATTGCCTTACTGGCTTGTCAGCTACAAAATTTGCCCCTACAAATAGATTTTGACCTTGTGATTAATTGTAATCAAATTTGACCATACCATGTGTCAGGTAAGTTCATGAAAACCAGCAGCTGGGAAGGCCAGAGAAACATGAACAAGTGTCCACAGAAGCTCTGCCCATCTTAAGAGATAGCAGACATTCTAGGCAGCAAGAAATGGGTAGAGAAAAAAGGAGAAAAGAAAAAGCATCAGGAATATCCAGACTTCAGGTCTAATGACTACTGAATTGAGTGGGGTTTAGGGGTTATTGGTCTTTGTCTTACTAAATTTGAATTGAACAGGTGCAGAGTTGAGCAAGTTCATGGTGTTTCAGCAGAAAAGCCAAGCAAGCAAAGATGCTAAATTTTAAGACATAAAATAAAGAGAGCAGCACTTTGGGTGGTACCCAAGTTATACACGGCTCTAAAAAAAGAAAGCATTATGTCAGTAAGATGACAATATTTGTATTGCAGCATTTTACCAAAATAATTCATAAACACACAGATTTTTTTCAGAACAAGATTACCAAACAAGTCTGAGATTGAAATAAACTGCTAAAAACCGACTGAATAAATCCCAAGTCTTAATTAAAAAGTTTCACTGAACTGCACATCAGGTGATCAGTTGACAAAACTGAAGGATTAAACTTTCACAGGCAGATCTTGCAGCCAAACAATATAAAAGACACCAGCAAGTAAAGTAAACATTTAACCTCCAGAAGCACGGGACAGGAAGTGACTACTATCCGTGCTTCTGCATGCAAATGACAGAGCGCGCACTGAATAGCAGCATAGGAAAGTATCAGTAACCATCATTTAGACTGAAGTTATATTACTTTACAGTCACTGTACAGTTTTAAAGGTACTTATCTATTTCTCCTTATTTATACCCTTTCTGATACTTCTCCCAAAACCCAGTAATTATCTTGAAGTTCAAGAGCTCTGATACAGCTTCAGAAAGATTTCCCAAAGGATGCAAAGATGCAAGTTTAAGTCAAGAAAACATCTACAAAAAACATTACATTACCAAATGAAGTTCTCCCTCAGTAGGCTTAATCTTTCACTTTTTAAGCAACAGCACTGACTGTAGAACAATTAATTGTGGCCAGACCATACCAGTAAATAAATAGGAGGAAGAAAGTATGTTCTGAAACTCAGAGCAAATTCAGCACAAAAGTGAAGTAAACTGCCTCAAATTGAAATGCGCAAGATCAATAAATGAGGCAAAAAATGGTAAGTGCCCAGAAAACTATGAATTGCAAATACAGTTGAGAAGCATCTGAATAATATCTTCTAGTTTGTCTTCTCTTTAACATGTTTTGTCTTTCCTTCCATTTTTTTCTCCCTCCATCTTTTTGATGACAGTGAGGTAAACCTGTCATCTTTATTGTTCTCACCATTTCTTACTAAATGTAATGCTATCTGCTAAAGTATTAATTCTTTCCTCAATTAAAATGTAACTTAAGAAAGTGGCAGCAGCAGAAATAGATCTAATCAAAACTAATAATTACCTCACACTTCATGCTTTTAATGCAACAACCTTTAAAGTGGTTTCACTGTTGTCCTTGAAGAGAATGATACACTACTATATTTTTCATCCAAAATTCCCAGATCCCCAGCATCTGTCAGCTGTTTACAGAAAAAGACAGACACAAACACAAATGAAGTCACAGGAAGCTATAGCAACATTCTGCTTGGATCATTACAACAATGCGGTCTGACAGAGTGATACCCAGATTAGAATCCAAGTGGTAAAGTCTCATTGTGGCTCTGCCATTTTTCTACTTTGTAGCCACTCAGCTACTTCGGTAAGGTTTCCTCAGCTGCTTAGAAAGAGGACGGTGTTCCTCATTTGGCAACTTCCCGGTTTTGAAAACTTCCAGCTTTGTTTTGAGAACTGTTCATTCAGTGCTTGGGGCAGGGGCTGGGTAGGGGTGGTGGACATAATTATTTCAGGTTATCTCCGACCATTGATTGACTAAGGAAATTAGTGAATATTCTTGTACTTCTGCCTAATCCCTTTCCTTTTGCATTCTTCAGTAATATGGAAGTGACAAGAGACTATTACTGCCCCATAGTACAAAAAAGGATATAAAGCTATTAGAGTGCATCCAAAGGAAGGTAACAAAAATGGTGGAGGGCCTAGAGGGGAAGACATATGATGAACAGCTGAGGTCACTTGGTCTGTTCAGCCTCAAGAAGAGGAGACTGAGAGGAGACTTCATGGCAGTAACAACTTCCTCGTGAGGGGAAGAAGGGCTTCTCTGTGTGTACCAGTGACAGGATCCGAGGGAATGGCCTGAAGTTTTGTCAGGTAAGGTTTAGGTTGGATATTAGGAAAAGGTTCTTCACCCAGAGGGTGGTTGGGCACCGGAACAGGCTCCCCAGGGAAGTGGTCACAGCACCAGCCTGACAGAGTTCAAGAAGCGTTTGTACAATGCTCTCAGGCACATAGACAGTGCTCTCGAGCTCATTATGTGATTCTTGGGGTTGTTCTGTGCAGGGTCAGTAGCTGGACTCAATGGTCTTGCAGGTCCTTTCCAACTCAGGGTATTCTATGATTCTGTAAAAAAACTTATTTCATTCTCACAAAACTTTCACGCAACCACTGCCAGTAGAAAAGCCCAAAAGAAAACTAGCAATTCCATCTCCGTAAAAGGTCTTCATAGTAGAATTAGAAGGATTTGGGGGTTGCTACGAAAAAAAAAAGAAGATACCAAGTAACACTTCCTATCAACATTATGCATATTCTGGGTTGGGTAAAGTACTGGATGAGAGAAGCAAAAGTCCTGTGGGGAAAAAAAAAAAGAACAAACACCAGACCAAAAAAAAACCTGACCTTATAAGCAGAAACCTTCATAAAGCTGACTTCCAAGATGGCAAAGTTTGCATTAAATAGATCATGCTATATCCCCATCTTCCATGTTAAATAACGTATTTAAATACACACTTCCAACCCATAAACATGCCTGCACAAGAGGAGGAGTATTCATGTATAGAAAGAACAGCCTTAAGGAGGAAGAATTAGGCCATTTATTTAAACAGGAGGGTTAGTTTATGTGAACTTCAAGTGACCATGAAACTATGGCGTAAATGTACCAAGCACAGCCAAGCTGATCTAAGATGAGCTGCTGATGAAAGGGGTTATCCTGTCATCAGCTCCCAGCAACAGGCTGACGTGTCACCAGGCTTCCCATCAGCACCAGTGACCCTTTGACTCCACAAATTCAACTTCCTGAACTTATTCAGGAAGTTAACTAATAGAAAACTTACTCTACGCCAGAGAGAGTCAACAAGCACCCAACATATCTCAGCCCCCTGATACAGCCTGCTTTGGGAACAGACATGCTCCAGAATTAACAGACAGAAAGGGGAATGAAGCAAGACGGCGTAACAGTTATTGTCCTCATTGCCCCTAACAGCCTTTTGCAATCTGCTTCTAGAGATTACCACCATGTGAGTAGGACCCAAGGTCACCTTTGCAGTTCTTCAGACGTCACAGCAGCCTACAGCTCAGTAAGTCAGCGGACCTCCACCTCTGCATGTATCATAGGTTAGGAAGCCAAACAATGGGCTTCAGCCTTTTTTCGGCTACCTCTGCTGAGCTGGTCGTGACTTCAAGCAAAGAAGCACAGGTTAAGTATCTCAGTTGCCACTAGTAGACCTGCCAGAGCTCATCTCTGACATCTAAAACATACCAAAATCATATGAGTTTAAGTCAATATTAAAGTGTTTATAGAGGATTTAAAATCAGTTTGTCAACTCAAGTTTAATTTCCAAAGTGAAGTTCAGAACAGAACTATATTTAAACAAAGCTTAAGCTTTAACAATTTATGTTCTGGCAAAAGAATTCTAAAATTCCAATATTGCTCAATATAACTGTGTAATTGTTCTCATGTTCTCTTTTCAATTTTGATATGAATAGCAAATTTCAACTTTCTTACCATTCCTCCCTTCAGCTCCAAAAACATCAAAAGAATTGTGAAACAAGAGAAACATAAACCTCCTTTTTAGAAGTGCTTGGGAAAAAGTGTTTCTTGGCACAGCAGAATGGCTAGCTGCTTTGATTCAAACACAAGTTGTTAAAACAAGATGTCGCAAAGTGCTAAGAGAGTAGTTCAACATATTTTTTAAAGAAGTACAAACAGCTGAATGAACAAAAAACAAACAAAAAATTAGCCTTGCAGTCAAATCAGAAGGTAACACCTGCAACATCATCTTGTAAACAAGAACTAAGGTTTGTCATGGACAAGTACGAGGTCACCATCATCAACGCAGCCAACCACAGTGATGTTAGCTATACTCACAACATATCCACAGCCAGAGCCACCCAAGGCCATTCATGTTAAGAGACAGAGAAGGGCACGTGCTCTACGTGTAGCCAGAATTATGCTTTAATAAACTGTCAGGGAAAAAAAAGCAGGAACAAGGTGGATAAGTTATTAAACTACAATTAAAGGGTTCAAAAAAGAGAGAAAAAAGGAAATAAAAAACACATGGGGGGTAGAACAGTAAAACTTTCAGAGTGACCTTAAAAAACAATGGTAAAGGACATTCTCAGCTGGCAGAAACAAAAGATTGTCAAATAGCAGCTGGCCTATTTGTGAAGATAATATTAAGCTACAAAAATAAAGAAATAAATTAAAATATTATCTCTCAGCACATTCATAAAGTATATGAAGTGTATAAGATTCACCAGGCACACTTATGTTGTTACTAAGGAGGAAAAAGTTAATAGTTAAGCAGAAAGAAAGCGTTTGTGACATTAAAAAGAAAAGTAACACTCACACTTAAAAAACAGTAATCTTTTACTTCAGTCAAATCTTATACTTCAGTGGAGAGATTCCCTTGAAATTTGATAATTTTCTGTGAGATATTTACATATCAAGCCTTTCATCTACCCCAAAAAAACCTCTTAAAGTTTATAAATAGCTTTCCCTATAAGGATGAACATTTTCTTCTGCTGTAATTGCATTCCTTTGAGCAATAAAAATGTTAAACTCCTCTTACCATACCAGTCTTCTCCCTATTCTATTTCTGATTTTTGTCCCTTCAATACTGCCGTCTTAGATGGACAAGTCTCTATCATCTTTCATTAACTTAAGATATGTGATATCACCATACACACTTCATTCATCCTTATCAACTGACCAACTTTGTGTCTTCTTGTTCTCCTATGAACATTCACATACACATTTTAGTCACAACTTCCAAAAATCCTTTCAAAGCAGCACGTCCAGGAAACAAAGACAGAAAACACAAATAATTGTGCTGACTCGGGCAGCAAGCCACGTCCTCCAACATGGTCCCTTATTCACTGGATGCATCTTTCATCCAGGACTTTGTAGAACCTGTGGTTCATTCCCCAGGAGAACTTGGGTCTGTAGAAACAAGGTCTGCCTACTGCCACAAACAAGTTTAGACTGTTTGATTCCTCTGCTGGTCCATAGAGCTGTGTCCCTAAACAATTAAAACAGCCCAGAGCCTGATCCTTAGCTACAAAGTACAGGCGCATGACACAGCTTGTGTCTGCAAAGCTAAACTCTTCTCCTTTCACAAGGTCTGAAGAGCCAAGTATAATTCCCAGTGCTTTTTGGGAACAGTCTGCTTTTGCTTACTCCCAACATGCATGCAATTAGGCCTCAGTCTAAACTGGACCAAGGAGCACACCAAAAATTAAGCAGAATAGACAGGACTAAAGCTCAAGCCCACATCCTCTGTGCGTAGTTCAAAAAGAGTAAGCATTGCATATAGCTCCAACAAAAGTCCAAAAAAGGTCTGAAAGAAACACGCAATCTACAAGCACATTCCTCCCCACAAAAAGTCTATGCAAGTTCCTGCAACATGCCAAATGATCCTGTTCTCTCTACCTTCACAAGAGCTAAGCCAGAAGTTGTACAGGGAATGCACTGTTCTATAAACATTGGAGACTGCAAGTCACCCATACTCTCTGATGTCTTCAAAGCACTTCTCAAAACAACACCTCTAATCCCAAGACCTTCTTGCATTCGTAACCATGAGCTGAAGGCCACAGAACTACATTTAACACTCAGATCCATGAAAAAGCAGCTTCCAAGGGCAGTTGTCTCAGGAGTCTACTGGTGAAAACTGAAGTCTGAAGAAACAGGAACATTGAGACACATCCACAAAAAAGCGATTTACTCTCAAGAATGAGACACAGAAGCCTGGAACGATGAAACCTGAGCATATTAGCTAAGGCAGTGCCTGTTTTGAGAACAGATGAGTTCGGTTTCCTGTTACATCAAACAGTAACTTTCATCAGTCCTACGTGTGCTCAAAAAAAAGCAAGAATAAAAAATTTCTACTGACATCACACTTAGGGCTGGGCAGACACTGGCAGATTAGGAAATACAATGAGTCACCGCAAATTCAGAACACATCGTGAGCGTTTTCAAACTACCATGCAAAATTTCTTCTTACCGAAAAAATCCAGACAATACTGTTCAAGTGAACCATACCAGAAGAAGAATAGCACCATAGTGCCTTCACACAACAAAAGTAATTGGGGAAAACAAAAACACTGTAAAAAGGACAATATAAGGCACCAGACCACTACAGGAAGAAACAAAATCAACACAATTCAGCAATCAAGAAGGAAACATCAGCTAAAATAAGCTTACGGGTAGACAAGGGGGAAGTAATATAGAGCTGAAATTACAGATACAACTGAAAGACAGGCATGCAAAGAAAGGACAACCAACAGAGCTACGTTCCAAAAAAGAATTCACTCTAGAGAAGCTGCCAAGGTATCTGTATATGCATGAAAGAAAACCAAAATATAAACACAAAAAATCCCAGTGTAAGTAAAAAAACAAGTTATCATAAACTTAACTGCTATGTGTTACGGAAAAAAATAGTTAGTGAAATACTGAGACACTTTTTTTTTTTTTTTTTTTAAAGACTTAGTCAAAGACCTTTAGAAGAAAGAGAAGTAGCTTTACCCAGTTTGGAAGCAAATAAAATAAGACACTATGGAAGAAATACAATAGAGATATATAAACTAGGCAGTGAGGAAAACTACAAAAGAATAAAAAGGATGAACATTCAACCACCATAATTCAGGATAAGCATCTTATTCTCTAAATCACAGTGTTGCAGAAATGCTACTAAAATATACATGACAAAGAAAGTAGCTTCTTTCCTGCCAATTTGGAAACTTCCCCAAAGGGTGAAGAGGAGCAAGTAGTATTACTAAGGTAAGCATAGCAGTGCTTGTCAGCAGCTACAAATACCTGCTATTTTGGGTACGTATGGGTCAGAAGGATTAGAGATGTGACATTTCTGTACAAAGTTATTAGAACTTCAGATGCAAAAGTTTTCTTTTCTTTAGGAAGTATTTGTGGCTTGACATTAGGGGATTTCTTTTTGATGCAAGTGGAAGCATAGAGGAGGGAAGAATGTTGAAATTATTACCAGCTGAATAAACTTCGTTAAGAGAAGTACAGCTCTGTTGCAGGGGAGTTGGTTGATAATGTAGAAACAAGAAATCAGATCAATAAGTGCTAATGAAAACATTAAAAGTTTTCAGATGGAAGGTGAAGGAACTGGTCTCAGACCCTGACAATCTCTTCTTTGGGTCCCAGCACCAAAGAATTACTACTGCTAGGAGATTACTACTGCTTCTTCTACATTGAGGTTTTTTATTAATATTTTAACTAGATATCAATAACATTATTATGGGTTCTCTGAAGGCAGTGAATAATATTCAAAAACCTTCTTTTAGTATTCTTGAGCCAGAACTACTTAAGAAAGTCTTCAAGTGATACATTGTGATAAGTGATACATTGAAACATGGACCCAGCTCTAGTCATTTTGAGACGTAAGATTTGGCATCTCTTAATGATGTGACATTTTATTGTTAAAAATCTCACCCAAACTAAAACTTGCTATCAATGTATTTTCCAAAACAATATGAAATTTGTAAAAACTGTTTTTTGTTCTTAATGCCACTTACGAAAAGGTGCTTAGGAGCTGGAATTAAGAAAGCTTCCTGAAGTAATAAATCATTGGGGAAAGATATAGAATAAGAATTTTGAAATAAAGGAGTTTTCCACAAGTACATAAATAATACATTTTTTTAACTAATTCATATTCTTGCCAAGTTTTTTTTTAAAGACATAATTAGCATACTTCAGTGTTGAAATAAAGTATTCATAGAGTGAACTAAAAGTAAAGATTAATGCACGACTTCACTGTAAAAATTTAGAACTTGTTAACCAGATTGTCCTTCTCTCCTGCAAAAACAAACACGTCACGAACATTCTGGAATGTTCATTTGTTAACAAAGTCATGGTGGCGAGTCTGTTACCTGCCTTTTGAACTGCCTCCTTTGAGTGTGCAATACATCATTACATTGTCTGGCATAGCAGGAGCCAAAGTCTTCAATAAACACCAGCCAGGCTGGTTCCTCCCACACTAATGACAGCTTGACAAGAAGAGATGGAGAAACCACAGAAATATGACAATTTCTCACAAGTTTTTAAAAGGGGACGAGGATAGCAAGGGAAGCCCACCTGCCAGGATGAAAATCTTGTGTCCTCACCTCGAAACAAATTAGAAAAAAAAAAAAAAAACAACCTTGCATCATTTCATAGAAGAGCTCAAAGCTGAGACTTGATTCAACACAGTTGCCAGGTTCAACGGCATCAACTTGTCGCATCCCCAAGCCAAGCGAGGCTGAGCTGCGAGAGCCTTCAGATGGCAAAGGCAGCAGCGCTCTCGGAGCTGTCAATCAGTAGGTGGCACTCTTCAAACTCCGACCGTGGGAAGCCAAGCACCAGCACAAGCGAGGACACACTACAGAGCAGCCTGGATCTTTAGCAGAAACACCAACAAGAAATACTGAACTGTTTTAGCCATAAATGACACCCATGGGGAATGCAATGGCTTCATTTCTATAATACATAAAGCAACCCTTGTATATAATCTCTGAAGTTCCTAGAAATTACAATTTTGGGTGCTATAAATATTTTGGATGAACACTATTGTACACTACTATAACAAAACCAGTACCTTAAGAAATTATTCACTGCATCTGCAGAACACTTTAAGTGCAGCATTGTAGCTAATGATGTAGAAGTAAGTCAAACTCATGACTGAATTTTAACTTTTTTTTAATTTAACAGAACACAGCATAACTATTTAGGTTTTATCACAGCTGTTCTTCAAAGCTGGACAGTAAATTTGTTACAACAAATGAAACAGCTAACCAAATCTTTTGGAACAATATATGAATGGTTATTTCTGTGAAATTTACTAGTGAAGATGCAACCAACACACACAAAGATTCAATTGTTTTTTGGACAAGAGTTCAAATCAATACAAGGTATAACAAAAATGAAAACACTGTTCCATTAAAAAAAAGTGTCAGACTTCCCATTCCTGCAAATAGTGTTTCTTCATTTAACAATTATACTTTTTTAAAAAAAAATTTAAAAATAGATTGAAATCAATACTCTACTACTTATTTGATAAAATATTAAAAAGAAAAGCAGATTTAGTAACAATGTTTGAGTACAGGTACTTGTAACTGAAACAGCCAGCAGAGGGAGTATAAAAACAATTTTAAAAACCTCAAACAGCCTTTTTTCTTTTTAAATATTTTTTACTTATGATTTTAGCTTTCTTTTAGAACACAATAATAATGCCAACAGTGCAAAAATTATAACATTATAAAACCAAAAAAAATCGAATTCCAAAGTATTAAACAGAATGACTTGAAACTCAAATATTTTTAAAGTAGCATTAAAGAGTGAGCTGATACTAAACTCAATCTGAAATACAATTTTAAGCATAGGTAAGGTTAACATCAATCAACAGGCTGCATAAGCCATTTCCAAGGTGTAAATCCACTCACTCACAGACTCTCATTCTTAACTTTCTGAATCTAAAACTAAGTTCGTGATTTCCTAATATTGAGAGAATGTTGGTTTTAATCTATTTGTGTTAGAATACAGCATAGAAGCTTAAAACTAAGCAAAAGTTACCATTGTACTGATCTGTATGACAGATGACATAAGAGCAAGTCAGCCATGTATATGCCCTAGACCCTTAATGGAAATAAGCATTCACACAACTGTTTCAAAATCAAGTCACTAAGTCACGTACATCCTGAATAAAACCTCATCTTTACACTTCAGGTTTTCACCATGTCCAGCTGATGAGGGTGGCTTAAACATGAGCAAAAGGGAGAAGGACACAAACGGGGTGAATGAAGCTGCCAGCCTTGTGTTAGAACATTAAATAAGCTGCCATCCTCCTCACACAAGTGGCAGAAAGAAACCATCTCCAAACTCATCTACAGTGTGCATAATCACACCTTCCACAGTCCATCTCACAGGAGCAGCAAGGTTACTGAGTTAACAGGGAAAGCATTACCTCCTCTCTCAAGGTTTATGAGCACTAGGTACTCCCAAGCCATCAGGCAAATACAGGCAGCAGAGCTGAGGAGTCAAAGGGACAGAACGTCAGATATTCCAGATGTGAACTGCATGTTTTAGAGACAACCATTCGTAAAAATACCTGACTTGGCCAAGCAAGCCTTTCTCCACAGTTAACTGCTTGTGCTTGCATGGTGTTCATTACCTTTCCATGCCATTCCTTGCTGTCTGCCCTACGTATTGTTCTGTTATCCCACTAAATAGAATGGCAGCGCTGCAGACCGGGATGCATGGTGTTCCTACACATTAATGCAAAACGTGAAACACCAGTCCTGATGGGAGCTGTTAACTGACATCACTTATCATAACTATATCCTACTTTAGTGATAATTTTGCTTTCAATTAACCTGGAGTCAGAATCCATGGGGTGCAAACCAGAGACAATTCCATTTTTTACATCACCTAAATTTTAAGCATGATTTAATTGTAAAACCAAATTGTGTCCACATTCACACAAGGGATTAATTTAACTTATAACACCCTGACTGCAAAAAATGAATACACAGACCAGGAAAAACAGGAATCAAGGCAAGATTAACTTTCCCATTAGACCAAGTAACAGGAATACTTTTGACATTATTTAAATTTTAATTGCTTTTTTCTTCCGGAACAGACCTTACAGATCTTACTACATGTATTCTTTCTTAGAGTGCTGCTTAATCAGAAAGTCTTAGCATCTGACATGTGAAGGTATGGACTAAAAAAGCCAGAAAAAAAGATAACTGTATATAATAACAAAATGCTGTTAATTCTCTGACAAGAAGAAAGCCCATATACTTCAAAGAACTCACACCTGCCAGTAGACTCATAGGACACAGATGACATATGCTACACCTGCACCACGAGAGAAGACCTTGAATGTGGAAGGAAGATGGGATGCTCCCCTAAAGGTAAGACATTTCCCAGAGACCTGAAATACTGGAATACCTGGCAACTTGCAGTATTCTAAATATGACAGAACTCCACTGGAGTATTGATCCAGGATGTTCAATACTGAAAGTTTCTTAAAACACTGTGTTATGCACCAAGACTTTAAACAGTTAAGAAAAGCAACATGCACCACACAAAGTTCATATAAGCTTCTGCAGTCCAGTGCTTCATTAGGAATTTTAATAAGAAAAAATAGCCAGATATGGCACAAGCTGAGTATTGCAGAACCTAAAATTCTAATAATAATAATAATAATAACCTTCTAACAAAATCCTGACTGGAGAGCATGCAAGTTGAAAGAGCTCAGAGATGAAAGAATATATCTCTAGCAATTTCACTGTTTTCCACTCTTGAGGATTCTGTTATGTCACTTTTAAATCTTCTTTCCAGAGGGACTTATCTCAATTCTCTTCCCTACAGAACTCCTCAGGTTCCCTGCAAAAATATTTAGGCTCTTTTTTTTGTCTTTAAAGTCAAAGAGCATATATATGTACATAGGTATGATTTAGAACTTAAAATACAATTCAGGAGACAAAAGCTATGAGACACAGCACATTATCTTCATTATTTTACATGATCTCATCCTCTTCAAAACAATGATAGCCTTCCGGCTGCACTGTAACCAAGACTGTGCACAGTACTCCAAACAGTTGGACAAGTGCTCTTTGCAGTAGCTGCACTGGAACTGAATAGTATCTTGTTTGACTTCCCTCCACTCCTTTTTTCAGCCTGGTTTCCTAAGAAAATCAGATTTACGCAATCACTCAGGGAGGGAGGGAAGCGTACGCATATGTACATACGCACCGCACGTGGATGTCTGCCCATACGTCTGCCTGATCTCACTAATACCTTTTGAGCCCATTGGTCAGTTTCAATCACATTCAAAAGAGGAGCAGAGAATATCAGAATTTTAAGTTCTTGAAAGTTTCATGAGCGCGGGCTGCAGAGTATGGAAAAGTGTTTCCACAGAGAGAGGCTGCATGTCTTCTTAGACGTCAGTAAACTCACAGGGGAAAGAATAGTTCTGCTCCTTTCCTGCCTGCCGGAAAATCTTCAGTCAGAGGTCACAACCAGTGAAAGACAACCAAATTTCTTGTGTCCAAGAGTTCATAAAATAGCTTAAGTTGAATTCACTACCACTCTTAAAACTGTGTTTTGAACAAAGCTGATGTTTTCCACATCATCTTTTTCCTGGTCTAGCAAAGGAGTGCCCTACATGATACACATTTCCCGGCTCAGTCCCTTGGTCTCAAGACCACTTATTTTAAAACATCAGCATTGTACGACACTCATGGCAGCATTCTACCCCTCTCAAACACAAAGAAAATTAACACTGGAAGAGCTTAGGATTCCCTTCAGGTCTCAAGACTAAACAAGTATGTGGCTCTGTAACAAAATCAACTATTGAATAAAGTTTCAAAAAGACAGTGCAGCAAGTACACAATCATCTTTATTCACCTCTACCCTGGAACACAAGTACTACCACACTTGCAGACTCTTGTGCTCAAGACAGCTCTAAGCAATGAAACAGATAATGAGGTTTCAGTGGACATCTCTGTAGTTCTTCTCACTTCCCCCCAGTGAACTCTACACGGTTCACCTCTACCCAAAAAGCCACCTCTATCAAAGTATACTAACAGATTAACGTTCAAGTCTAGGGATACTTTGAGGCATAGATCCACAAACTAAGGAGCTGTCACAAAAAGAAAATATAACCACAGCTGATTGAAGTCACCCTAAGCATCAAAATACTAAACAAGAAAAAAAAAAAAAAGTTCTTTATTAAAAAAATATTAAAACCTATTTCAGCCCTGATACATGCTCCGCTTGTAAATTCTTCAGTCCCATGACCATACCGAACCCCAGCATATTTTCTGGCGCGGCGTTGGAACTGGGGACTGGCGGAGGGACACGGGCAGCCAGACCCGGGGAAGTCTCGGTCCGAAGCCCCGGTCGCTCCCAGGCCACCCCAGCCCCGGCGCGCCCACCCGGCGGAGCGCGGCGTGCCGGGAAAGCGCCTCGGAGGCGGGAGGGCGAGACACCCGAGGGGCAGCCGGGCCGCACGTCCCTGCGAACGGGGAGTTCGTGCCATGCGAAGCCTCCTCCCCGCTCCCACACCCCGCCTCAGGGCTCGGGCCGCGCTCCCGCTGGGCTCCCCCGGCCAGCACGGGGAGGGCACTCGCCGAGCCCCGCACCGAGAGGAGGCCGAGCGGCTGCTCCGGCCCCACTCCCGCCTGCCGGCACGGGGCGACCGCGGCCCCGCGCCCTTCCCCCGCGCTCGTTTTCGGTGGGAACCGGCCAGGCTTTGGGAACGGCTGGCTGCGGGGCGCCCCTTGTGAAGCGCCTCAATTCCCCCTTTATTCCGCCCTCCCCGCCAACCGGTCACTATCCCCGTTCCAGCGCCAGCCCCCCGTAGCAAGGAGCACATGTTTCCTCTCGGGCTCCTGGCCCGCCTTACAACGAGCCACAGCCAGGGGAAGGCGGCACCCGGTATCAAAGCCGAATCAGAAATATGGAATGTGAACGCGCGTGGCAGATCTGACGGGGGATGCAGAAAGAAGCGATCCATTTCACCCTTTTGGGTCCTCCGCCGCCGCTTTTCTGTCAATTGCCGATACCATAATGCTTCCTTACTGCTTGTTCAAGTAAGTAGCGGGGACAGTCTCCATTCCCTTACGTGTCATTCCTGAGCTAATTAAGCATGTACCAAGCTAAACGCTAACATACATATACGTAGAGTCGTCTTATCCCGGAATGATGCCGAAATTCTCGAGGCGTAAACGGCCAGCTCCCACAAAGAGCACTCAATTACATCGAGCATCCCCTTTGTCCGTGCATCCTCAATACACACCCGGCCGCTCCTCCATGCGTCCACGCACGCCCCACGTATACGGCCCCTTTGTGTCCTCGTCTCCCCCCCACTCACAAAGAAATGCCCTTTCCACAAGGCATGCACCCAGCCTCGGACACAGCCCTTCGCCTTCCCCCGAGACACGCGCGACCCGCCGCCGGGCACAGCGCTCCGGTACCTACTTGTATTCAAGAAACAGTCGGTAAACCTCCTAAAGCAGCTTGCAGAATTAGATCCATCTTCCATGTCTGGCCCTAGGAGCAGGGGAGACGAGAAGGAGAACAAGGCGCCTCTCTGCCGCTGCTGCCGCCTAGGAGTCCTGCTCCCGCCGGGGCCGTCGCCTCCTCGGATCCCGTCGCCGCGGGCTGCTGCTGCTGCAGCACCGAGGGAATTGCAGGACCACGGGAGAGAGGCGGCTGGGGAGAGGAGGAGCCGGGAGTGGTGCTGCCGGGCGCCGCCGGCTGCGGAACGGAGCAGCAAGCCCTGGATGGAGGAAGAACAGAAGAGTCTCCTCCTGCCGCTGCCGCCTGGATGGGCGATCAAGTGAGCTGCTGCTGCTGCTGCTCCGCCAACATCTCTTCCTCCTCCTCCTCCTCCTCCACCTCCTCCTCCTGCCGCTCTCGTTGCCTCTCCTCCTCCTTCCCTCCCTTGGAGACTTGTGAGGTTAAAGGAAAACGAGGAGGGGAAACGAGGAGGCGGCGGCAAGAAATAAAAAGAAGATGGAGAAGCGGAGGAGAAGGAGGGGATTGGAACGAGAAAAGGAGCCGCTGCCGCTCTAGAGAC
>VWZW01000879.1:984175-1016882 GCA_013397115.1 Edolisoma coerulescens | reverse complement strand
GTTAGGAGGAGAGAGAGGGAGCTGCAGGGAGCCGAGTCGCCTCCAGGAGCGGGAGGAGGAGGAGAAGACCCGCCGCTGCCTCCACCTCCACTGCTTTGGCCATGGGAGTGGAGCGGGCGGCTGCCGGAGCCGGGCTTTTCCCCGGGTGCTGCAGCCAGGGGGGCCGAGGGGCGGGATAAGATCCGCTTCTCCGGGTTGGACATGCTTCCGCTCTTCCCTCCCTTTCGCGGCAGTTTAAGGCAGGACGTCTAGCACAGATACCGGAGTAAAGCGAAAGGGGAAGCCGCAAAAGGACGGAGCCAAACAAGGGGATACCGCGGATCGGTCCTGCGTTCCCTCCGGCAACTCCCGGGCAGTATTTCCTCCGCACCCCGGCTCCCCGCCCTCATAAAATCCTCACATTTCCGTTCCCCCTTTAGGCCGGGGGGGACAGGGCGCTACTGACCGCCAAGCGGTTTCAATCCCCTTTTAAAGTCCGCTTTTCCCCATGCTCCCACCTCGCATTCAAAGCAAGAAAACGGCAACAATCTGTATTTTCTTCGAGCGAGGCAAATATTGCCCCGTATGAGCGCGCTCGCCTGCAAAGAGGCAGATACAGTCACTGCAGTGCCGCTTCCAGCACCAGCCCCGGCCGCCAGAAAACGCCCACTGGCGGAGCCAGCGCTTCCCAAGCTCCCTCCCTCCCTTCCTCCCTCCCTTCCTCTCACTGCTAGGCGCGCACACGGGAGCTACGGCACAGCGGTTACCTAAAGGGAAAGCGGGAGAAACAGGAGGAAAAGATCCTCCCTATGTGGTGTCCTTATTTTAAACATATATTTCCAGCCGCTGAGATCAAAAGGCAGACGCCCTGCTGTGCCTGGAATGCAGACGCCAGAGCTGCCCCTCCGTTTCTGCGAGGCAACCAACACCGTTTCTACGCGAAGATGCACAGACCCTGCCCGACGCTCAGCATCACACGTGTCTGCTTCGGCTCCCCCCCGCCTTTCCCACCACTTGGCACACTGACAGCCACCCAGCCCTCCGGCTCCCCGGGGGGGCTGCCTTAGACCCTGCTCTCAGGTGCAGTGTGGCCCCGGGGCTGCCACCGGCCTTGCTCCGCAAGCACAACACAGTCACTCGCCACTGGAGCCTGTCGGGCTGGCCAGCCGCCACCTCGACCCCGCGCTGGGGTCCTTGGGCATTTGGGGTCCCGCCCCGCCGCCTCACCCCGCCATCCCGGCCGCAGCCCGCCCGTTCCGGCGCCTCGGCGGTCCGCGCTACGGCGGCCCTCAGCGGGGCAGCCGCCGGCCGAACGGCCGGCCAAGGGAAGCCCAAAGGCGGGCTCGGATCGGAGCGGGGCCGATGACCGCGCTCAAAGCCCCCGCCGCGTGTATTTCGTTTTCGCCCTAAAGTCTCTCTGCCCTGGGCGCCAGCTGCCGAGAGGAAGGAGGAGAGGTCCGAACCCACCGGAGTTCATCTCCAGCAGCAGGAAAGGCTGGCCGGCATCGCCAGTCGGCTTCGGGGCATCCCTCATTCCGGCTGGGGTGCTCCCTTCGGGCCGGGCCGAGCGAGACCACGGCCGTCGTGGAGCCAATGCCCCGCGCCGCCCGTCGGCACGACGGAGCCCCAGGGCTGCGGGCAGCCCGCCGCCGAGCTCCCCTTCCGGGACAGCCGCGCCCCCAGCCCGGTCAGCGCCGGGAACCGGCCATCATCGTTCATCACCCGGGCAGCCGCTGCAGCCCTTGGCGCCCCTGCCCTCGCCCCGAAGCGGCGGCGCTCACCTGGGCAGGGGCCGCGGTGCCCGGCCGTCGCCTCCCCTCGGCCGGCGGCAGCTGTCGGGCAGCGGGGCTACCCCCGCCCTCGGAGGGGGCGCGGGGGCTCAGCGCGGGCTGTCCGAGCGCCAGGCAGGAGCTCCCTCGGGGCACCCCCAGCGTCGACCGCCAGCGCGGGGACACCTCCGGGGTCCGGCTGCGAGGGACTGGTGCCCGCCGCAGTGCCACCCCACCGCAGGGGGACAGCGCGCCCGGGGCTCCTGCCCCGCAGATAACCTGGACGGGGCGGAGGGAACCGCTCTCCCCAGGCAGACGGCGCATCCCCCCGGCGCTCCCACCCGCCAGCGGGCGGAGAAGCGGCCGCCACGCTGGTGCCCACCCAGGCGGGGCCGCCGCCGTGCCGCTGGCAGTAGATTTTGTTGAGGAGCGGAGGGGTCCCCGCGCTGCCGGGGCGGGCGCTGCCCCGCGGCGGGGACGGAGCGGGCACCGCCGCAAACGTTGCGGACGTTGGCGGAAAAGATGTTGGTGTTGCCGCTGCCAACAGGGCACCCGAAAAGCGGGAGAATCTGTTTTGCTCCTCTACCTTCCCGGAGACCAGACCTCTGCGCCGTCCGCCGCCGCTCCAGGTGCTGCATTACCGGGTCCAGGTGCCGGCGGGAATCCTCATCGAACTGCCGCAGTCTTCCTATTGCCGTTCAAAACTAGGCTCGCTCTTTCGAATTTCGACTCCTGCTTTGAAAACAGTGTAAACCTACGCTTTTGGGTTTTATTTTAAATCGTTCAAGTATTTTATATTTATCATTTCAGGACTTCTTTTAATGCTAGAACACACACCAACTCCTGTTAAAGCTAGAGTCTTTATGTATCAATCTGTAACGCTGAAAAAGATGTTCTTCTGAAAATAGCAACGCTTTCAAATTAAAGTGCATTTCCAGCCAGCTGAATGTTCAGTAACAGGAAGAAACAATCCACCGAGTTTCAAAAAGGTTTAGAATGCAAAAACAGATTATAGACTCTAATTAAACAAACAAAAAACCCGCAAAACAAAACAAGAAGACTCAGATAGGTTTTACTAAACTGTTTCCATCTCCATGGTTCTTAAAACCTGTTGCCTAAAAATCCTGAACTGAAATGCAGAAAACTGAAGCTGCTTTTCTGATCCACTTTCTCTTAGTACATTTAACTTTATCAAAACAGTTTAATAACTTCTATTTCATATGCCTGTTTGTGTGAGATGCTCTTATTTTCCTTAAGTCCAACCATTACATAGAGAGCTTTTCCCTGAAAACTTCTTTACAATGACTAGAGATTCAGCGAATATTTAAATTCTCCGAGAGAAAGGAAACAAAATTTCTGTGAATTGTATTTTGTCATTGCAGCCTCTTTGTTTAGCAATTAACAATTTCTTATTAGAAAAACTCTTGTACTAAAATGTTTAAATTGAAAGATCTAATCAGATTGAAATAACTGACAAAAAGCAAGAGCCAGTCACCTGAAAAAATTAAAGCAGGTCCTTTAGACAGGTTAGTCCCAAATTGTTTTGTCAATGTCAAGAGTAAATTACTGAAACTTTACATTGTTAATTTATAATTGTAGAAATCTTGTTTAACTATGCTAATCTATGCTAAATTCCTCAATTGCTGTTCATCCAAACTGCAGTTGTTCAAATATCACTGCCTCAGACTGGATATCTGCATATTTATACAAGGCATGTCAATTGTGCATGTATAAATATGCATCCTGTTCATCAAACAGGAAAAATACATTTTGATTTGTAAGAAATCATCAGATATTCTAGAAAAGCAGCTTTCAGGTTAAGAGTTATTTACAAACTATTCATTTGATTACTATTCATTAGCCATTGGCAATTCATACCTGATTGGTCACCTGCTGCTTGTCTGGGCAAGCAAAAGCAATCACAGAGAAAAGTTAGATGACAGTGAAAATTAATTTTCAAGCTCTCTACATACTTATTTGTAAATAATATAGATTTGCAGACAAGTTAAATATGCTTCATGGCCATCTCAATACCTGGGGATAAATTAGTGGTGAATCACATTTGCTCATCAATGTCAACCTGGGTTTTCATTGCTCAGTCAGCATCAAAATTTCCATTGCCACCGAGCAATGATGTCACTGATCCCACTGTGGTACTAACCATATACCCACGTCATTTACCAGAAAAGTCTCACCCACTCCAATATGAAACAGTGAGATTTGCTACGTCATCCCCCCACACACCCCCTCCCCCTGAAGAAAAATGGATTTTAAAACACTGAAACCAACAAAATGCAAGTTAAAATACTCTGGTGCATTTCCTTGTGCCAGGTGCAAGGGTTCTGGTACAAATGCCCTGTGTCAGTGCAACCACGAGCAAAGGATTTTAGTTATATTTACATGGGTAAATGTGATTTCACAAGAATTCAGGAGTCAGAGAACACTGAAGCCATCAGGAGGTCACTGAAGCCATCAGGTGCATTGTACTTACAAGCATAGGCCTGGTTTGAAAGCAGCAATTAAGCCTGTTTGGCAATAATTTGGCAATATTAGTCAAAGTACTTGAAGGAAAACAGTGTGGAGAAAAAGTAAAATCAAGTTATAACAAAGGCTTTTTGGTATTAAATACAGCTTAAAACCAAACACCTGTTCTTTCCCAATTCTGTCTGTTCCATTTTAAGAATGACAGTGACTCATGTTTTATCTGGTCCCACTCTTTTGCCTGGTAAATCCTCTTATCTTTATGTCCTGAGTCCATTCTATGGTGTATAATCAATTCCTTGGAAAAAAAAGAAGAAATAGGACAGACTATAGGGAAAGGGAGTTTGCAAAAATGTAGGATGACAGCAGTAGAGGAGCTGACAGAACCAACCACCTGAATGTGGGTGAGACAGAAGCAGCCACAATGAAATAGAGAGAAGGCAATCTGCTGGAAAAGTGGGGCAGGGGCAACAAAAGGCTAAATGCAGCTAAAACCCAAGTTCTGAGGCTGAGTAAGTACAAGTAAAAATATTTATAGAAAAGTCCTGAGCAAGTTGATAAAAGTAATTGTGGTTTTTTTTTTTTTCCAGGGATTTTCTGTTAAACGATCTTACAGAATATAGTAATTACCATCCAGCTACGGAATTGCTATCACAAATTAGAAACCTCCAGAAAAGACATTGTTTCCTAAAGTCTTATTCTATAAACCTTTAGAGTAATTTATAGAATCTCTTACTTCATAAGAGTTTGTTCTTACAAAGGACTATTCTCAAACACCATACTCATGCAAGGAGTTAGTTTGTTTAAAGGGTATGTATCAGCCATTTTCTTTGATTCCCACAAACACTCATCTAAGCCACCTCTTCTCCACAGGAATAATAACTGCAAGTGTTGCTAACATGCAAACATGTGCTAGCAGCCATCTTGAGAATATTTTGGGGGAATTACCTACTCCAGGTGCAGAAGAAATACTGTGAGATACAAAATGAACAGCAATTCTTTCAGAAAATCAAAAAACCTTCTTTTTGAAGAAGTCCAGGTCTGTTTCAGAGATAACTGACATCCAGAAAAATAATTATTAGAAAAGGTAGATAAATATCTTGTTTACTTTCAGTATTTCGTTCAGCTCTGCTATGTCATTTCACTTTCTGCTCAGCTTTCAACACAGCTGAAAGGTTCTGTGGCTGGAACTATATATGACAAAAGTTTCTCTAGAAGTGCTATGCTCTGTGATGTGTGATAGTGGGTACATTAAAAAAAAAATGTAAAGACCTTGTCTTTTCCTGCCAATTTTTTTACTTCCTTCTAGAAACACACAAAACATGAGAAGTCTTCCGCATTATTTTCCAGGGAAAAACTACAATTCTTTATGGAAAGAAGATGCCTCATATGCAAAGGTAGGACATTTTTAATCACAAAATTTCCAGGCAGACGTATTACTAAATATTAAATTGTAATAAAAAAAGAATAAGATTAATTTTAAAATGGAAAAAAAAAAAAGCTAGTGTCAATGTACAAAGGGAAACATTTACAACAATTGTACTCACTTTTTTTTCATATAAAAGACTATGAAAGAAGCCAAACAAAACCTTAGGAAGCCATCTAGCATTTTGTGCTTTCCTATGTAGGACAAAGAACAGATACTTACTGGTTTTATTTAGAGGGTTTTCAGAGGGCAAAATGGCTGCTTGGGTTTAAGTTACTGTTATTAAAGTAGGGGACACTCTTCCAGAAATACTGTCTTTTAAATAAATTAAAACTCCAGTAGCAGCTCTCTTTACTGAGATGCTTTATTATAAACTCAAACACCATAAACATTACAAGCTCTTTGATGCAAAAACCATCTTTTGAATCCTGTCCAGTAGAACAGGGTCGTGGCTTGGGACCAGGGCCTCTGAAGCAGTAATGAAACACAAACAGCAAAGGATGTAATGGTTGGCATGGTGGGCAATAGCAGTGTTGTTACCTAGTACTGTTGGAAGAGCCATTTTCATTGCAAGAAAAATAAATAACGTTATCAGGATTTTTGTAGTTCTACATTTCTGTTTTTATAATGAAATCTAGAGTTAATTTATTATTGAAATTTGTTATAATTTGCTATTTGCTGCAGACAAATAAGTTATTTCTATTCTGTACTCAATTGGAACATAAAAATTCTATTCTTTACATGAACTGAAGAATAGATTTAACAAAAATCTGAAAGGAAAGGTTAATACTGTCTTATATTGTACTCATTCACCATGAGTTGTGTGGGCATCTTGCTAGCACATAGCTATTGTCACAACCAGGGATGCCAGCTTTCCCCTATAACTCTCTCCTGCAACCCGTCTTCACTTTCCCAAATTTTACAACCAGTAAAAAGAAGCAGAGTTTTCCCCAACATGGTTTGAACAGTTCATGAAAAGTCCTACTGCTCCATCACTGGCAATTTTTTTTATGCAACTAGCAATCTCAGCTCTTAGTTTAAGTGTAAAATTTTGTTCTAGCCTAAAGCTACAGCTGGTTCCTCTTTGATATTAACAGCAGGTGAAAAAAAAAAAAAAAAAAAAAAAAAAAAAAAAAAAAAAAAAAAAAAGAAGAGACTGAGTCCAACCTTTAAAATTACCTACAAACAAACCAACTTCATGTTGAATGCAGGCACCTTGTTGTGATTAGGGAAGTAAGTGCTGTTTTAGAACAATGCTTCATCCTTTTCACTTGAATTCCTCCTTCCTTCAGTTGCAGTGACTATCAAGCTACCTCCTGTGAGGAAGAGGACTTTTATTCCTGCCCTTCTGTTAAAAAAGCCAGACCTGATACTGTGGCTGTTGATAGTGAAATGCAGTCGTTAGCTTTCAGAGTTAACACTGTGATGAGACAAAAAGTGCAAAGAAATGCATACCTCTAGCAACCACGGATTATTGAATGTGTTTTCTAGAAAGTTTGGTTTCAAAACCATGACCTGTTTCTATATAGAAACATACCTCTGCAGTCCTGAAAACTAGAAAGCTTGACTTTGAATATGAAAGCTTGAACTCTTCACATTTGTTGTACAACATTGCTGTAACACGTATTCATTCAACACCACAACTGAGCTGATAAAATTGAGAAATGTTTATTATCTCAGTAACTTTTCTCCATCCCATCCTAACTTTAGGGACCAAGAAATTCAAACTAACTTCTTTCTTTACAGCAACATACATGCACACACTATGAACATGTCTCTGCTGTTTTTATATTCCACCCTAGGACATATTTGCTATCTTTTTCTTGCCTGTTCTTCCCACTTCTCCCTCTGTTTTTTTCTTTTTCTTTCTCTCTCTCTCTGTCTCTCCCACACAGACAATATTTCTCTAGCTGCAGAATCAACATAGCAATATAAATTTCCTTTACACCATATTTTAATATCAGCATGGGAAACCCACCACATAGAAGGCTGGGGTATTACTGCCATCATCCCAGAACAAACACTCTCACATACACAACCCTAGACCATTGCAGTCCCGCTTATTTGATTCAGTACAATTCTTCTCTAGAAATAAGAGAAGAATTGTCATGTATTTTTATTCATTGTCTTTTATCTCTTTGTTTACTTATTCCCCATTATCTCCTTTGCCATCATCCAGCAGCTCCTGTTATTCCCATAGCTTTCTCTCCCTCATTCATGAATCCTTCTTTCCAGTTTACTATTTCTCCCCATGCTGCCACATCTGCTACAACTCGGTAAACATACTTCAAGCTGGCAGTGTCCCTGTTCTCTCAGCTGCAACAAGCTCTTCACCTGCTTTCCCTTTACTACTTCTAAAGTCTTTCTCCAACAGAAGCACATCTTCCTGCCCTTCTGCTGTCCAGGTCCCACAAAAAGCTCTCATCCTCAAAAGAGGAGGGAGATTCTTCCCAAGCCTTGGGTCTAAATAAGGTTAGTTGTTAAAGTAGAAGAAGGGGAAGAACAGAGACTGCTTTTACTCTACCAGAAGCCTGGGGCTGCCTGTGGAGGAGGCTTTAGGATGGTAGCAATGAAGCAGCATTATCTTATCAGCTTGGCCACAGAGACAGGGAGTTTGTCATCCCTCCTGCTTGACATGGGTTCTCTGAATGACTGGGAGACTTGAGTACAGACCACAGAGTTCAAGCAGAACAAATAGGACACATCCTACCCATATGACAACACACGATCAGCAGTCCAGAAATAAAATAGGCACAAATAATTTCTTTATGTGTTCTCCTTAGAAAGTAAAATTAAATTCCATAGGTATAACTAACTGGAGTCCTGCTCAGGCTAGAAATCTTTGCATTCATGCTAGCTAAACAGTGCAGGAATTTTAAAAGATATTGATTGCTTTATCATTTAGAAAATAATTATGGAGCAGTATACTGCTATCATATTTGTAAAGTACAGACCTGAGTATCTACAAAATTTTGAAAAAAGTTTATTTGAAATTTTCTTTTTTTTTTTCCTTTTTTCGGTTAATGTCCTGCACCTTTAGGACTAAATCAGAAGGGAAAGCACAGTGTAACCCACTTGAAGCAATCTCTACAGCCTCCTCAGCTCAGCTTTCTCTTGCTGAATACAGTCTGCAGAGATGTAAATGCTGAACCTTGGGTCTGACTATTTTCAAAGCAAAGGAACAATGTGGTCCTTACCAAACCCCATAACTCAGAATCCCTACACTGACAAAGCTTCTGGCAAGCCCCCTAGTTTCCCAGAGCAGAAAAAGTAAATCACTCAGCAGTCCCAAAACCCAAGTCAAGCAGACCATCTCTACATCTGATATGGCTCATGCACGCTCTGATACAATTATCTATCATTACCTTTTTTTTTTTTCAGTACAGATTGACATCCAGACAAAACAAGCCATTAATGCAGGAGCAACTCTGGGTTTATTTCTGGAGGAAGGATTCCTTTGTGAGACTGCAAACCTCCCATTTAGCTAAAGCTCTGTGTGAGGTTTTCACCTGTGGTTACTCTAACCTAAGTTGTGGTTTGACTGGATGGGGCTTCGCTGAATAAAATCTGATGAATTTTATTGGTAAAGCAGAACTTTTTGGTGAAAATAGCTTTTCCTGCTTACCAGCACATGCTCTGTATGTGGCTTATCACAATACAAACTCAAAATTGAATACCATTTTTCTCACCTAGAAAACTGTGGGGGTTGATATTTTGACTATTTCAGCCCCATGGAGCTCTAAAACAACAGGATAACATTAATGCAGCTGTAAATGATCTGTAGAGCAGAGCTTTAAATGAAGGGGAAAGGGAGCCACAGGAACCTTTAAATGGGGTAGCAAAAAAAATGAGACAGGCAAAATTTTTAAAATATGTCTTCCACTTTTTTGACATTTGGTATTTAAAGGGAGTAGTCCTATCTTTCTCAGACCATTTTCCTTGACTAATCAAGGCACAATCTTTTAGTTTTTTCATATAACAGTTGTTCTGTTTCCTGGTGTCTCACCTTACAAGCCCTTCACTATACCTCTTCCACTTGGAATTCACTTTTCCTCAATGCAGGTGACTACAGTTGCAGAAAGGCTCTTGCTAATGTTTTACAAACAGCTTAAACATTTGCCAGTCCTTTTGGAGACATTTTGCCTGATAGATCATGATCACAGCATTGGGTGAGTGGGAGGAGTCACTGTTGCCCAAGTCATTTTGTGATGGACATAGCCATGAGGACTTTCTTTCGTCCTGGTTGTTTCCAACTGATGAGCTCAAAGACAACATTCATATTCGTCCCTAGGTGAATGATATTGCACTTTGTACTGCTATGTTTCATTCTGCTTCCAGTCATACAGACTTCAGAGCTCTCTGAATCATACTAAAGTCTGCACCAGTTCCCCTCTGTGCAGAAAATGGCCTCCCAAATTTTATAACCTATAAACTCTGCTAACACACCCTTACTCGCACGTAGGAAAGAAATAATGAAACCAGTTCAGTCCCCAAACAAATTCTTGCTAAATTCAATTTGTAACCTTCCTTATGCCAGCAGAGCATTTGTCTTCCCTTTAGCTATAAACACTTTGTTCTCAGGTGGTCCACAGCACCCAGTATTTCTGCAAACTTCACAAATAGTCAAGTTATTGCCTGACAGCTCTGAGAAACAGGGAAGCATTATTCACTAATGCTGCCTTGCAGAGGAAGAAACACAAAAGTTTAACCTTTTTCCCCCTAAAGTTATGCTGGAAGTTTTAAAAAAGAGTTATGAAAGACCACTGAAAAAATGACACAAATGTATTCTGGTCCCCCCTCTGTTCCCCTGCCTGTAGCCTCACCCTCTGTTTTCTCATCCATCGCACATAGAAGGACAGAGTCCAGGCTGGGGCTGGCTTCAGGCAGAGGCAAAGTAAGCAGATCCCGAAAGCCGCAGACTGCCGGAGGGCACCTGGCTGCCTGCTCTGCCTTTCCAGGAAGGCAAGCAGACGAGCTCTTCCAGCAGGGTAGCCACCCAAAGAGCACAACTCCAGCCCTGCCTAAAAAGCCTCCTGCTGTCTCAGCCACCGAGAGCATGATCACAATGCATTGCTTGTCCTTAGTGCCTGCTGTCCTGCTTTTTTAAGGAAAATAAACTTCTGGTCTCCTTTGTTTTCCCTCGTCCCATGGCCATTTTTCTTTGTTATACGTGACACTAAACGGTTTTTAAAACAAACCCTCATATGCAACAGAAGTGTAATTTTTCAAAATCACACTCATGGCTGAGATCAAACCATCCCTCCTTGTCTGTCAACTGCCAGTCTTCTATGCAAGGCCACTCCACCAAGCATTAAATGACAATGTACATAAATGACTTCATTTAATCTGAGAAGACATTTAGAAACTTCGTATAACAGCAACTGACCCGTTATTTGATTAAAAAAACCCAAACCAAAACAAAAAAACCACCCTATTCCCACCAACCAACCTTTTGGCTTACTTTTTGCTCATAGTGAGATGTAGAAAAGCCCCCACCTCCCCAGTTATACCTACCTACTTGTAAGTGAGAATTTGTTCTTTGTAATCAGATATCTGGCCTGGCCTGGGTGTAGAAGGAAGATTCCCACCTAGAGATTAGTGCATTGTTAATATTAACAGCTTTCATGAGATCACTGCATTACTCTGCCAAGCGAAAATATTTGATCCACGTGAACCGTGCTGAAGCCTGGCACACAGTTTGAGGTGCTTCGGAGGTTTTTCTTAGATTTTTCCAATAGCTGGGTTTCAGGCAGCAATATAAACATAACTGACACAGCAGCAGCTGCTGCAGTCACACTGGCCTGCACTACTTTTTGGGACACAAATTGCCTGACCCCAGCAAGATTTATTACAGCTTCTACTTCTGTGTACACTGTGTGTCGGATGCAGTTTTTCAAAAGACTTTTTGAAACCAATCTTGTTTTGAATAACAACAATGAAAAGTTAATTCACACTACAACTCTTCCATGAAAATCAGCGTAGCTGTGTTTCAGCAAAGATATTTCTCTTTTAGAAAAGAGATATGAGTGTATACTACGTCCCCAACTCTATAGCATTTTAAGGAAATGCAAGAATAAATATAGGAAGGAATGGAAAAGATCTAGAAATTTCATGTATGAAAGTACAAAACAAAAAGGAAAAACAGCTGTGTTAATCAGACGGCATGTTAAAATTCAGAAGGAAAGGAAATGTTGAGGAAGGTAATGGAAAAGTAAGAGGAGTCAAGTGGAGTAACCACCTTGGAGCTCTTTGTGGAGTTTTTTGCCATTTAGCTAGTAGTTATTTTAAATCCTACCACACCCCTTCAGCAGTTTCAGGCAATCAGAAATAAGTTTGTCTAATGGACCCTTCAAGTTCTTCCCAAACTGTAAAACAGTCTTCTTGGTGAGAAGTCCAAGCTAAACAATGCTAATTCACTCATTTACCTACAGGAAAAATTGTGTCCTTGCTTTGCCTGAAACCTTGTACCTGATTTTTTCTGCTTTGTGCCAGCATAAAGCCATGGACTTCAATGGATGTTATTTCTACAGCAATCAAAGAGAAGAGCCAGACCACGTTTTTGGCCTTTTCTTCCAGCTCTTCCCTTGTTTGACTGCCTTATTCTCTCTTCATAATTCTTCTATTTTGCCCATTTCAAAGCCTCTCCAATTGCATCTTATAGGGATCTGGCTGAAATGAGGTTCTCTTCCTTCCAAGGGCAAAAAATGCAAAAAGTTATCTAAGCGTCATGCTGCAGGTGAGTACTTGCCGTAGTTACATGGGACAAGGAGTAGATCCATTTCTCTATGAGCACAGGAAATGGGGGAAGTCCAGGAATCCCCATGCAGGTATTTGAATTGCATAAAATGAGCAGCAGCAAATAACTTCAAGCCCACCACTCCAATTAGATGAATCTACCAGATGGAAAATCACTTAAGAAGCTAACAAGACTGTCATATTTTGCTGATTCGTCAACATGTGCCTTCCAAGCATGTTTGAAAACAAAACAAACAAAAAAAAAGTCCTCAGAAAGCCAGGGAAAGCAGAATTACAATTGGGCTTTTCATGCATGAGACCAAATCAAACTGCCCACATATATAGACACAGTCTCCACTGACTGTTTAGACATAAGGTACATTTATCAAGCCCTGCATTAACTGCATAATGAAAGGGATTTCTTTACAGTTCTTTACAATAAGTATAGTTTTAAAAGAAAACTATGTGGGACAAAAGGAATAGATGCTATATGAAAGTATTTTGTATTTAATACACCAGAGAAATTGTTTAAAGTTCATTCCTCCTTGGTGTCACTGTCTGATTAGGCTACTCACCATGAGTTACCGTGGGAGTAATTCTGACTTTGCAGATAACTTCAAAACCATTATGTCCTGCTGTTTGGGAAATGCTGTGTTCACTCGAAAAATAGTTTTCCTGAATTTCTTTACTTTTGGCAAAATTTTTGCATTCTGTTTCCCATAAAAGCCCAATGAAATGGTCTTTTTGACTCCATTGGTATGCATTATTGATCATGGTTTCGTTAGAGTTTTGCAAATTCCAAGCACAGGCATTGACTGAGCTGACAGGTCACTTCAGCCCATGTTTAATCCTTGGAACATTTTGTTCTTGTGTGTTTAAGGACTGCATGAACACTGTGTTTGTACAAATGACTACTACACACACAGAACTAACTAAATAATTAACGCTGCATGCTGAGGTATACCTAAGTACTTGTGCATCTTGATGGTGCCTGGTGGTTTTCAGAAACTTGGGGAGCCAGGGGAGCGTAGTACAGTTAATAACCAAAAAGGTTTGCTTCTTCTCCAGAAATCCTAAAACTGTGTAACTGATTAAAAATATTTAGACTATGCAATGTGTAACCATGATGTGTGAATCACTGCTATTTTAAAAATCAGCTAGCAAGGTTAAGCTTGAAATTAGAAAAGAAGTTCGCCTAAGTTTCAGAATTAAGGCTGGTAATTCAATGAATGAGGCTAGGAAAAATCCCCTCCCATGAGCAGCTCGTTCCACAGTTGACTTCACTGGGATTTCTTGCAGATTCTTCCAAACTTTCTAAGAATGGACTCTCTCAAAGCAGGGCAAAACCACTCGACAGGCTTATCTGCAATGGCCTCTTCTATGTTCCTAGCAGCCCTAACTTTGGGAAAAAATTGTTGAGGGAAAGGGGGATGCACAGTTTAACCAGAGCTTTTCACATGAAGAAGAAATTTGGCAGAACAAAGCCTGACAAACAGAGTGCCTTCCCAAACCGGTAACTGGCTGAAAGAGTGGGTTTAACTTGTTCTGTGTGATAAAACAGCACCTAAGAGTTTTGTGTTTTTGTAGAACATTAAAACACTATCAGAAAGTAAAGATTAAAGCATGCAGCATAAATGTAGTGGTTGCTAAATGTCTCTGTCCCGTATCGTTAGAAACTCTGAAACATGCCTATCACAAATGCCTTCTGGACACTGATTTTCTGCCTTACTGCCGTGCTCCTTCCCCCTCCCCCAGTCATCAGTTTTCCTTTGCAGCTCCGTGAATCACAAAACTGAACGCACTCTGAATCACCCCAACACTCATCCAAAAGGTAATTCCCCAAGCAACAATTTGCTTGATGTGGTGATTGCAAACAACATATATGTGGCTGAGGGACAAAGAGCTGCGTGTTACCACCACGCAGTTTGGTCACCAAGGCCAGCTGAGCTCAGCTGGGAAAAATATTCCACCTTTTAAAAAGTTTAGTTATTTCCCCCCTTGATTTTTTTTCCAAAATGAATGTGTTTGCAAAAACAAACAAGAAAAAAAAAAGACAAAAACAAACAAAGTTATTTTAAAGCTGTCCAGAGTAAAAGAATGTAAACATGAAACTAAAAGTGACTTATGCATATGGACATACAAAGATCCCCAAAATCTCATGAAATATTAGATTTTCTTGACCCCATCTTCGTGTTCAAGAACCTGCACTTCATATTCACACTGGGAGATATTTTTTTGACAACTTGATACATCTAAACATAGGCTTAAAATGAGAAATAAAAGAAAAAAAAATTGCTTTCTCTCCCAGTAGAGCAGCCTCTCTCAGGGGTGGATGGACTAAAAAAGCATACTCAGAGGGCAGAGAGAGCACTTCTGGTCTGGGGACAGCACTCTGCTTCAAAATTAGGTCTCCCTTTGACAGCCCATCTCCCACCCCACATGACAGGAATTCCGCTCTACTGCCCATCCTCCTCACTCAGTCTCTCAGATGGTATATCCTGCCCTCATCCTGCATCCTATCTCTCATCCTGCTCTCTGCTAACAGGAGGACCGTAACATTTTAGCTAGTTATCCCAACTGCTAGCAGTTTGGTCCTTTTCCTTCTCCCTTAATAAAGGCCTGCAATGATGAGGCAAAACTGATGACCCAGGTTTGCTCTGCCTACTCCTGATTCTTCATGCAGGCAGACAGGAATCGCCTCTACCAGGAAACAGGAGTTATTCCTCAGCAACAGGTGATGGAAGTTCTTACACCTTCTTTTTATGTTGGAAATCTTTTAGGCATGTCTGCCCTCCATTTCTGTAGGTGTGAGCGTTACTGAGATCATTTTTATCTCCTTATCTTTCATGTCTTTGTACACGGAGCTTTTCCTTCTTGTTTTTCTGAGCTGTCCCCTTGACAGATTTTTCATGTTTGAGTTACTAGGAGCTGGTACCTTGTTTCATTTTAACATCTTTATGACTGTGCATGAATCATGGCTGCAATGCTGAGTACGATGAAGGACTCTCCAGAAAGGTCTTAGATAAATCCTGTTCCCTGTACCTTTAAACAACATCATGCTTTCTCTCTGTGCTATCACTGCAACTCTGGAGCAAGGCCTTGGTCTCCTGGGATGTGAGGTGCGCTTTGCCCCAGGAAGAGGATTCAGTCCCCTCCAGATCCACCCGAACTTGTCCAGGGTGCCAAGCTCTGCACCATCACCTGCATTCAGCCCCCAAGGGAGCTCCCTGTGCTCTCCATTCCCTCACCTCTTAGTCAATGCCAAACTCCTTACTTTTACTTTCCAGGATCTCTCTACAAGCAAATCCCCTTCCTGCTTGCCCATCCTCCTCCTCTTGCTGTCTCCATCTGCTCAGCCTGGCCCTCCCCCATCTCCATTCACTCCCTCCCTCCATCCCCTTTGTGTTCCCCTCACATGCCTGCTTGCAAGCTCTTTTCATGCTGTCTGTGCCTGGATTTCTCTTCTTAAACCCCATCTGGCATGCATTCACTCTTTCTTCCTCCCACCTTATTCCCCTTCACAAAATTAACTTCAATGAAACTTAAACAGTGGCCTCTGCTACATTCAGAAAAGTGCCTTAAAACTTATTCATATCAATCTGGAAAACTCACTAGTATCAGTCATCTGAATAAGTTTTTCCAATAATCATGCCAGTCTCTCCTCCATTCCCTTTCTCCCCTCTTTCCTGTCACCTCCCTCCATGTTGCCCTTCTCTCTTGTTTGTTCTCCTTTCAGCTTGGGCTGGAAGCTTTTCAGGGCCTCTTTATCTCCATCAGAAAGTGCTGTGCATGTTGATAAAAGGAAGGATTGAGATGAATGGAACCAAAACATCCAGCTAACTCCAGACACTATTGAAGATCCTACAGCTGAGCTGTGTTAGTAAACACTGGCCAGAAAGGATCAGTTGAGAAACTATTGAAAACTGGTGTTTTGCTCTCCCAACTAAATGCAACAGAATCCACCAGGAACTTTGGGCAAGCAGAGAGGGAAAACACAGAGGCCAGGGACAAGAATGAGAGGCAAGGACAGCTCCTGACCAGCTGTGAATGGGGAAGGAATCAAAAGTCTTGTGAGAGAGGCACAACTAACTCTCCTGCCTGTTTCTTCAGCAGTCCCCAATGACAAATTTAAACCATACAATTAATGCATACCAGGTTGCATCAATATAGTAGTCTAGCATCAAACACAAAAAGCAGCACGTGTTTGCATGCTGGCAGTGCAATACTGAATTAGCATTTTCAGTAACAGTAAAGGAAGAGCAAAAAGATATCAAAGCAACTTCCTTTGCAGGGTAGAGCATCAAAATCAGTGCAATGGCACAAAACTAGAGCGGAATGGGTATCGCAGGAGGCTGCTAATAGCAAGAGCATTTCACCTTGAGACTGACCAGACTAACAAGGGAGTTATTAATGTCTTAAGACTCAATAGAGCACTTCTCACTCCTTAAGAAAAGGTTTCTCATTTCATGTGCAGGGAGATGTTTCTGTCAAGCACAGCTCCAATCTGTCTGTGAGCTCTGATGGCTTTCTGGTTGCCGGTAGGGCATCAATGGTTGCAAGTCATTTCTATAAAAGGGAGGGCAACCACACTTTGCAAACACATCTTTGGGATGAAAAACTATTAGCAAGCCTTCTTGGTAGTTTCAATGGGAGAAACACTAGGCTAAATTGCTTGCAGATTTAACTCTCTTTTTTAATTTGTGAGAATCCTTCCAGCTAGAGAAGAAGAAAATATGACACTGCTTCTGAGCCTAAATCTTAGTCCAGGCCTGCCACAAGCTATTGGTGAGAAGCAGATGGAGTTTCCACAAATGGGATGACTTCAGCATCCCAGAATAGACCCCTTGTAATCCAGGAGGAAGTAGCTAGTGACCTGCTGAGCCATTTAGACACTCACAAGTCTAAGAACGGATGGTGTTCAGCCAAGGAAGCTGACGGGAGAGCTCGCTAAGCCGCAGTCCATCATTCATCATAAGGTCCTGGCTAACCAGGGAGGTCTCAGACAACTGGAGTTGGCCAATGTGATGCCCATCCACAGGAAGGGCTTTAAGGAGGATTCAGGGAACTACAGGCCTCTCAGCCTGACCTCAGTGCCTGCCAAACTTATGGAATGGATCATCTTGAATGTGTTCACATGGCACATACAGGACAAACAAGGGATCAGGCCCAGCCAGCACAGATGTGGGAAAGGCAAGGTCCTGCCTGACCAACCTGATCTCCCTTTATGACCAGAGGAGTCACCTAGAGGCTGTGGATGTTGTCTTCTTGGACTTCAGAAGATTTTGATACTGCCTCCCATAGCACTCTCCTGGAAAACCTGGTAGCCATGGCTTGGACAGGTCCACTCTTTGCTGGGTTAAGAACTGGCTGGACAGCCAGGCTCAGAGAGTAGAAGTGAATGGTGGCACATCCAATTGTCAGATGGTCACCAGTGGTGTTCTCCAGGGCTCAGTATTGGGGCCCAGTCTTGCTCAATATACTTATTAAAGATCTGGACAAGGACATCAAGTACATCCCCAGTAAATTCTCAGCCAAAACCAAGTTGGGTGGGGTGTTGATCTGCTGAAGGCTAAGTAGGATCTGCAGAGGGATCTGAACAGGCTGGATCACTGGGCTGAAGCCAAAGGTATGAGGTTCAACAAGGCCAAGTGGCAGGTCCTACGCTTTGGCCACGACAATCCCATGCAGCGCTACAGGCAGGGGAAAGTGTGGTTGGGAAGGGCCTGGCAGAAAAAGATCTGGAACTGCTGATCACCAGCTGGCTGAACATGATCCAGCATGTGCCCAGGTAGCCAAGAATGGCATCCTGGCCTGTACCAGCAATAGTGTGGCCAGCAGGAGCAGGGATGTGATTGTGCCCCTGTACTGGTGAGGTCACACCTCAAGTTCTGTGTCCAGTTCTGAGCCCCTCACTTCAGGAGGATATTGAGGTGCTGGAGCAGGCCCAGAGAAGGGCAATGGAGCTGGTGAAGGTTCCAGAGAGTGAGTCATATGAGGAACAGCTGAGGGAGCTGGGGGAGAAAAGGAGAAAAAGGAGGCTCGGAGGGACCTTATCACTCTCTACAACTGCCTGAAAGGAGGGTGTAGCCAGGGAGGGTTGGCATCTTCTCCCAGGCAACCAAGGACAGAATGAGAGTACATAGGTCTCAAGCCGTGCCAGGGGAGGTTCAGGTTGGAAATCAGGAGGAATTTCTTCATGGAGGTGGTTATTAAACATTGAAATGGACTGCCCAGTGAGGTCGTGGAGTCACCATCCCTGGAGGTGTTCAAGAAATAAATGAACATTGCACTTAGTGCCATTGTCTAGTTCACAAGGTGATCTGTCAAAGTTTGGACTCAATGATCTTTTCCAACCTAAATGAAATGATTCTGTAATCTTACTGGCATTTTCATGGTCCAGAATTTCTATCACAAAGAGCAATCACAACCTCCCATCTGAAAATAAATTTAACTTTTGGGAGATTGATTATCACTAACCATTACCGTGAGAGGAATCTCAAGACTCCTCCTTCCAGTTTATTGACCTTCAGTTACTAACTGGTTGTCAAGAACGACATTTTTTTTCATGGAGAAGTTTTGAGAGGGTGTAATTAATCAAACCATCTGACTGCAGGAAAGTGCTAACACCCACAAAAGCTAATTTTTAAGGACTTGTAAAGCCTCATGCAGTTTCTAATAGTACTACAAAATCTATTTCATCAACAATTCTTCCCTGAGTTTTTATCTCTGCTAAACCAGCAGAACCCCAGGGACAGTCCTGTAGTCTGAGAGTGATGAGAGCAGACTGTGTTCAGCAACCACCATGCATTTCCTAAAAAATCACCAGTATTCTACTAAATGTTTTATTCTCTTTCATTAAGAAGAGCATTGTGTCATATCACTATGAAGTAGCAGTTCCCTGAACTTATCTTCTTTTTTTTTTTTTTAGACTTCATTTAGACTATGTATTTACCAGTTTACTTGTCAGGGCTTTGAAGGAGGGACAATCTACTGTTCTGCATTCAAGCACTATGATGAACTTGCACAACAGACCTCTGTTCTGGGTTAGTCCAAGGTAATTCTGTAAAAAAAATAAGGCAAGTGCTCAGTACAGGTCAGTACATGTTTTGAAAAAACATTTTCAACTGACTTTTCTTCACTGGAGTTTAGGAGCAACTTCTGCCCCATGTAAACAGTAGCACAGTGGTCTCTTCCCAGTGTTTACAGTGCCATAGTGACAAGACCTTGGCACAAGCAATTTTTTTGTCAGGGGAATACCAGGCTGCTCACTGAGCCTCCCTGCACGTACATGCAGTGTGTACTAATGTCAGGGAGAGATTAATGAAAAGCTGATCTAAAACACCTTGCTACTTTACAATAACAGTCCAAAATGCTGTAGCCATAACACAATGTTAATATGTGGTTGATTTAGCCACTGCTATGAAAGACTAAGTTTTATTTTGGTGCTTTTTAATAAGAGGGAAGGAAATGCCTCACATTGCTCAGCAATGATTCCTTTGGGCAATTAGGAACGACATCAACAGGCTAGAGGGAGGTTTACCCAGAAAAAATGAAGGGCGCAGGCCAGAAAGCAACAACAGCAGACCCTTGGAGGTTTGAAAGTAACATGAAGGATACCCAGAGGCAAGATTGGGAACATCTTAAATCAGGGAAAACAGCAGTAGCTGCAGAAAGCCCATGCTGTTTTCTGTTTTCAGGTTTACAAAAGCTTCTGCAAATGAGTAAGCCATGTGAAAACCTTAAAAGGTTACAGATAAGACATGGAGTAAACTCAGCTGTATCTGTGTCACAACCAGCAATATGCTGCATTCCTAACGAGAAGATCCTGGATACATTTTGGAAGGGACTCAAGCTGCCAGGCTCAAAGCCAACACAATCTGTGGGTGGGTGCTGGATGCTTGCCTTGAAATTCTCTCCTTGCCAGCAAACCTATGGAGTAACAATGGCATCAGTTTTGGAGGGAGATTTCATAGTGTTTAAAGCTAGAAGAGACCACAAGTTGATCTACTGCAGCCTCCTTCCATTAAATTTCACGACTGCCCTTTCTATTGAGAATAACGATTTTCATTATAACAAAGCAATTGATTCTTCAGTCAGCCAAGCTGTCTGCATGCTCCAAGACTACAAGCAGGAAGGGAAGACAGAACTCAAATCCTTGCAACCACAGGTGTGGTACAACCACACATTCCTTGTAGGTGATCCACATACCTATCCTAAGAGAAAATCAAGTTGATTTCCAGTTCTCAGCTGAATGACCAGGAGACTAATTTTTTCCCCTGGAAGATCCAAATCTGATCAGCAGTTTCACATGGGATATAAGACTATGAGACACTAGATAGGTATCTTAAAATGAGAACTCCCGCTACTATCTACCCTATGAGGTCTCTCATCTACTCTTTCCTGTCCTTGAGGAGTCAAAAAAAGGTGAAAACCACTCCCAGTATGCAAAAATATCATTCCTAACCCCTGTGGGCAGCCAAATGAAGCCCTAGAGCATGGGACTTTATTTTAACATCAGGATGTCTTCCAGAAAGGAAATGGGGGAAAACAACAGGATGGAAAGACAAAGTACAAAAATACAGCACTGTCTCGACTGCAAATAAACCTGCCACTTTCTGCATCCAGTACACTATGTAGGAAACTTACAGTGTAGGCATTTTTGAAGATCACACTCAGAGGTAAAATCACATTATAAACTCCCAGTCTCTTCTTCTAACCTTGCCCAGCCTTCAAAAAGCAGCAGCAGAAGGAATTTCTATCAAAGAAGTTAAAAGAAGGTAGACTAAGCCCACTGAGATGATAGCATGAGAAATAAACATAACAGAAACCTGAAAAATGAGAGAACAAACTAGGCTAATTGAGAAATAACAAAGCAAGCATTAATTTGAAAGTGGAAGATTGAGCCAATTTATTCTGTATGTGAGGAAATAAATATTAACGAGACAACATTTTCAGGTGAACTAACCAGTGCAAGGAGCAGAAAAATAAGTCATGAATGAGGGGTAAGCAAGCATATTTTAGGGATAGAGGGAGATGAAATGCTATGTCAGCATGAGTTACCTAGAGATGAAAGATGAAAAACATGACTCATTCATCATTTGTGGAAGTATTTTCCAAGTATTTGGAAACAGACACCATAGTTCCAGCATATAGCAAATAAAGATTCTAAAAGATAGGCTGACATTATCTTTCTAAAAGACTAACAGCTATGCTTTTTTAAACCCTCTGAGATATTTATGAGTAGCCAGGGGGTGCACTTGGAATTGTGAAATTTAATTAGTGAGTCACTACAGAATTATGAAGCGTAAATCAGGTCAAGTTCATTTTTATGTATTAGCTGTTGGTCTTGATTCAGGTGAGGAACCAACGATCTGACCTAACAGACCTTCAAGGATATTTGCTTTTTAATCAGGTTCCATGTGGACTGGATTGCCAAATAATTCACTTTGTTCATTAACAGCAATTTTAAGAAATGAGCCTGATTCTGTAGCTGGTGTGTTAAAAAGCCCATCAGCTATCACTATTGGGACAGCTTTTTATATAAAAATATGGGAGCACAAAGGCAGATCCCTAAATCTGGAGGGTTTGTACCCTGTCCTGGAGCTGGTGAGGAGCAGCCCAGAAAGAGGGCTTTATCCTCACCATTCATTGATTATTTACATCAAATACTAGAACTTCACCATCCCTTGCACTGTACTCTCCAGGCAAGGCTCCCCTGGCACTTTCCAAAGGCAGCTGTTACACACAGGCAGCCAGAGCTGGGAAAGGCTTGGCCATTCATCTCAAGCCACACAGCATGAGTCTGGGTTTGTGGCGGGGAAGCAGTCATGGTTTCGCCATGGGAATGATGAGAATAAGCTATCAGTGGATTTCAAAGAAGTGCTTGCTTCTATCAAGGTCACGCTGAGTTCTGTTGCTAGTATCATTCCTACTATAGGGGCGGAATTTTTTCCTCAAATCCCTCCTCTGTTTCTAGCTCCTTTTATTGTGAAAAAATTCATGTGGTCATGCTCTCATCATCAGAAATACTCTGTGCTCATATTCCCTGTGCTCATCAATCTTTTCACCTCCCTCTACCAGTCTATCCCTGACCTGATGATTTTGGCCGGTTCTGTCTCCCAGTCTCTGCTCAGAGCAGAAGAGCATTAAGGAAGGCTAGCAGCTACTTGATCATAACAAGCATACCATGCTTTATAAACCCAAGCACTTGTGAGAGTAATGTGGAAGTAGCATCTAATCACAGTGTGCTGTGGGTGTCTGGCATCAAAAAGGGTGGTATATGAACTACCTGATCAAGGAAAGGATTATTTCAGCTTTTCATATGTGTCCACCTGAAACTTTTGTACCAAGTACAGAAACGCAGAATGAAGTAACTGCTCTCAAAATCATAGCTATTCAGTTTCTTCATTTAATGGAGCAGATGCTGGTTTTTATATGCTTATGTATTCCTCTTTTTTTCTTCTGTCCAAAAACACAGACAGAAAAATTCCTCTTAGAATGTTTTATTGTTTTAAAGCCATGGTAATAGTGCTTGAGCTGCAGTTTAAAGATTAATCACTCAAGTTTTAAAATCATGTTAAACTTCATGATCCAAAGGCATTTGTCAAAAGCATAAGGCAGGGATATTGGTATAAAAACTGAATAAAACTCTACCAAAACCAAAAACCATCCAAACCCGAGAAAATACTGTTATTTTACACTAAGCTGTGAATAATTGAAGCTGATGTCTCTAGCTGAATAGCAGTAAGTATTTATGCAAAACCTGGAGGTCAATATGGTGTGCACCAAGAAGGTACTTGCTGCAGGCTAAAAGGCAAAATACCATCCTTGTGGATTTAGCAAATTTTGTATAGTTCTACCACCCAGCCCAGTCTAGTCTCCGGGTTATTTCACATGGCAGAGTTTCTGTGATCGTTCTTCCAAAGATGCTCTAGACAACTTGATTTTCTGTTGATCACTCATTTTACTTTCTGCCTACAAAGCATTAGTATGGGGCTCCTGTGTTTGGCCCCTCAAGATTAAAGAAAACATTTTTAAGTTTTTGAACCTGCTTTCTGGCCCTTCCCCCTGAAAAGAAAGACTTGAAAATAGTTTGCTTCAGACTAGTTTTGCAATCCAAGGTTATACATTAAACTCAACAAGTAAATGCTAGGCCCCAACTAAGCTGGTACTGTCATCTTAAGTCTTTGTAATCACTTCTCTCGAAAGAATGAGAAAATTATAAGCAATAGTCTCAAATTAGAAGGTAAACTCCACACATTGCTAAAGGAACACCATTCAAAAGCAACTTCTGCAAAGAATCCCCAAGGTATTTGCATGAGCAGTCAGTAGGAGATATCAGAATTATCTCAAAACTATTAAACAAATTGCAACAAATCACTTGAGAGCCCCTGTGTTTAACAAAGACCTGTGGGGAGACTGTGTTCTATATTTTCAGTTCCTCTGAATATTTTTGTTGCAGTGAAAAGAACTAAAGGATGTATGTTGCAGCTCAGCCTGTAGCACACAAGCTCATTCAAAGATGGTATTCCCAATGAGAAATGTAAAAGGTGCTTTACATTCCCCAAACTCTTCTTAGGGCTCATCCATACCGTCCTGTTAAAAGTGGTGGGGAAAGATACTACCCACTGGTTGACCAAACACACACACTCACTGGTGAAACAGCAGGTAGCAGCTTAGGTAAAGGCAATGTATTTTGAATTTGTAAAGTCACAAGTGGTTATCTTGTCTCCATCAGGGCATAGAAACTCAACAGCGAGCCAAAGCCAGCAATAAAAGCATAGACAATAATAAGGATACTGCTATACTGCCTTATACTGCAGACTTATGATTTTTAGGAGCTGCGCAATCTAGATATGGTGAAGACAGGAGCAGCACATGCAGGACCGTCTTCTGCCAGCTCTAAGCTTGGGGGAGGAAGGATGTCTTCCAGGTTTATTCCAGTGTGTATTTATTTGGCTAGTATTTCCAGTATTTCCATTTCCCCTACATCATCATTAGAAGGTTTCCTCAACTTCATCAGGTAGAGAGATCACGTTGTTAAGAGTGGTTTTTCATGAGCAATTCAGGTGAAAGTGGCTTCAAAGGCAGAGCACTGAGAAGACAGGTTTGATACCTCAGGCCTCAAACTGAATCCAGTCCATGGCTCTGCAAGAGACTTTCAGCATGATTTAATCTCTCTACTGACACCCTTTACAACCCAGCCAATGTGCTTCTCAGCCTTGTAAGGACAATGTCAGGACTAAGCCTCTAGTGCTAGAGATCCTCAGATTTGGCGTTGATGGGAAGCTTTAGCAACTTCCATAATGAGTGACAGCGGGAAGTACAGTACATGCCCTTATCTCTTTACAGGTATGATATTAATGAAAAGCAAAACAAAACTCACAGTCCCTTTGTATCAGCTCTGAATCTTAAATGATTGATTCTGGATTCCTATAATTTCAATATACAGAGTCTAAACATGTTCCATGCAGTTTAGTAGTTATAAAAGTATAATCATTAAACACCAGCAGCAAATACTGCATCGAGGAGTGAAAAAAGAACCTTCAAAAATCTGAGCTTGCCCATAAAAAATGGCAAACATCCCACCCTGTCCACCTCCCCCCCCCCGAGTCTGGAAACTTCTGGACTTTGTTCTCCCTTTCCAAACTGAATTAAATTGCGAGTGACCTGACTATTTTCTGCTCTCTTAACCTTTAATGTTATTTCCCCTTGGCTGGCAATACTTCGACCGCAGTCCCAGCAGTGTATCCCATTAAACCAGACAAATCATGACACCACATCTCTTTTGAGAGGATGGTGAGGGCAGTGGGGTAACAGGGCTGCACACCCCAGTGCTCATCACTTCCCTGCTTCCTGGCACACAACAGATGCAGCCGGCAGAATGCCATCTGCTGGGTCCCTGCAGCGCCAGCCCCTCCTGCTCCCTCCCGGAGACATCAGCATCTTGCAAGGAGCCAGTGCTTGCTCTTTTCATCACAGCTAGCTTTTAGACCCAGCGAGCCTCCATTCATGGGCAACTCTGCTTTGGCTTAGTGTCTGGCTCAGAGGAATAGTTAGTTTGGGGACACTCGTTGGTTTTGGTTTTTTTCAAACTAGTAACTATTTAGGGTAATGCACTGCCACGTTTTCCAAACAGTTAAATAAAAGTGAGAATTTTAAATATGGTGACTTACTACCTCATAGGACCACTCTACAGAGAAGAATGTTGAGCTTTGAGAGCTTTAAGCCCTAGACTTTCAGTTAAAGAAGAAAGCTGAATAATGTCTGGTTTGACACATTTCTTTTACTCATAGTGACTGAATGTGGAGAAAGCTTTTTGAGCATGTTTGGATCTTTTGTTGATGATTTGGAATGGCTGGAGCATTAAACAGTCCTTTTCTCCAGCTTAAGAAAAGCTGCAAACAAAAACTCCAAAGACAGCCAACAAGACAGAAAGCTGTTTGTGGTGGTCCTCACCACCCAACACCTGACATTCGGAGGCAAGTTTGACGTACCTGTGCTCTCACTGTTGGGGCAGCTCAAGGTGAAGGCTTTCTGAAACAAAGAACTTTCCTACAAATCAAAATTGTAGCTATAAAGAAGGACAGAAACTAGTCCTGTCAATTGAGAGACTTCCTTCTCCTTCCTTTGTTTGAAAGCTAAGTGAGCCTTATCTGCTCCCTAAAGGGGCTCCAGTATGGTTGGGCTTTTTTGGTTTTTTACATGTAGCTCCAAGGGAAAGGAATAAAAAAGTCTTTTAGGGGGGGATTTTTCCAAAGCTTCATGAAATCAATATTTTCAAACTATGTGAATCAGATGACAGACGCATAAAAAAATAAGAAGGAGCTTATTTTCTCCATTTATTTTTTAAAACCTCTGTCATGTTACTACATGAATCTGAAGAAGTTCGAGTTTCTGGAGCCCCTACCTACAGATAGGGTACCTTCAAGGATAGGAGAGGATCTCCATGCCACAGCCCATACACGTGACAGCAACGCCTGCAGACGCAGCCTGCTCAGAGACATCCAGCCTAGTGCTGCTGCCACCTGGCACTGGTTGCTGGGGGAGCCTCAGCAGGTATGGTGCTGCACAGCCCACCTGGGGAAAAGCAAGCACTGCACAGTATTTGTCACTGGGAGCTCTAGCCAGCATGGAGAACCACAGTGTTATTACTTCTGCAGTATTCAAAATTCATTCTCATGACCTATGAACAAAATTAACGCTATCTCAGGAAAAACCACTACAATCATTCTAGAAGGTGGGGAATGAACCACTGTCCTCATCTGAAGACAGGGAAGAAAGCAAATCCCCTCTATAAATTTTTATATATCTTCCCTACTTACTGCTTTCCACCTTGAGGATGCCCAGCTGACTCTAGATGACAATGTGCATTACTTATGACTTTAGTTTATAAACAAGCATTTTGTGTTGCTCTTGATATTCCTATACAAATCCCCATATATCAATAGACACTGGTCCTTCAGTAAAGCACCCTGGCACTAGAAATCATATCTAACACCTACCCAGAACTGGACTAGTCAAATATACCATTGGCTGCTACCATGTCATCACTATTGGAACAGGGCCACATGGAGTAGGCTGAAAACTCTCTCTCTCTCACTTCCAGTTCAGTGAAGCTCATATTAAACTCACTTGCTATTTTTCTCTAAGTTTTTCAGAAGGCTTTTCATTGCTTCTGCTTGAGACATTGGGTCCACAGTTCAGGAAGGAAAGATAATTTCTTTAAAACAGGGTACAAAACTTAGGTACCAAGGAGCTATGTCATTTAAAAAATTAGAAGAGTGGGATGAAGCAGAATTTTCTTTAGTGCTTGCCCGTTACCATACTCAAGTCTACTCCATACTTATTTACTGCCCACTATGAGAACTACTGGTGAGTTCTAGATAATAATTCTGCAGATAAATTAGGCTACCACAGGGGCAGCATGCCAGTTGGTTTCATACCCTCATAAACTGGAATAATTTCCCAGTAAAATTGTTCAAAATAAAACCAATGACAAGCCTTGCTCACAAAATATTAGTCTGTCTGCAGATTGAGTTACTTCCCTGATATTAGTTAAAATCCAGATAAATGAACTTACAAACAGAAGAATTCTGTGAGAAAAGAACCTGTTACTTATGAAGACAGTTAAGCAAGCAATTACTTTTTCCCACTGATGGAACAAAATACAAATCAGCCCTGGGATCACCAGACCATCACATGGGTGAGCAGAGCTCACTCACAGAGGCTGCAGTAGTGTCATACCAAAGGGAAACAGATGGACTTTAGTCTCTTTAATTCAATAGAAAGCAAGCAGATCTTAACCTGTGAGCTAGAGATTCCTGAGCCATTAAGCTGTAGTTCAAACGGGAAAAACCCCCACAGCAACAGTAAACAGAAGTTTACAATTAAAAAGGGCAATTGCAAACTATGCAGGAACTGCTTTTTCATAAGAAAGTACACAGAAATACAGTTCCAGGGGCCTGCAGCTGCATGCAGTCCTTCAGACACCACGGGTACAGCGACATTGCCCAGTGCTTCCTCCGTAGACGGAACCAAAATATTTCTGTTATGACGTAGAGTTTTGCTGCAGTTTTAAAGCTGTTTCATGCTTTGAAAATATGGTTCTGTTTGCCCCATAGGAAGCCAAACTAGAAAGGCACAGAAGTCTTTTGGCCTTCATCAGTCATGAATCACCCCTATGCAACAGGATGTCACTGTGTTTCAGCCACAAGGAACCATGACAATGCACTTTGTACAACCAGCTGGACTTACACTCCGCAAAGCAGCCAAGGTCGTGTTCACCCTACGTGCACACGGGGACCCTTACAGTCAGCAGGAATGACACCTGCACTGAAAGTTGGACTACTGCCTGAAAGAAGTCCATGCTGAACTAGGCTGTGGAGCCATAACAAACTTTTACATATCCATCTTTCATGCATCATACAATGGCCAAAATGCATGTGCTTTCCACACATTCATCACAGGCACATTATATGAAGACATGTCTACACTGCTGAATTTAGCAATTCCATTTGTTCTCTTCTATTAATATTTTTTCATAGGCCACTTTCCCACTTGGTCCCTAGATGCTGATCTCCCTTTGGAAAACTACATTTTATTGTTTATTAGATTTCCCCCATCGACAATAAAAAGTAAAACCATAGTCTGCCTTCCATCCTGCTCTAGGATGAGCCTCACAGAAAAACACAGATACTGACAGAGCAAACTTTGTACAACAAGTGTTTCTAAAGGAAGTTAGAATTACAGGCAATCTTTAGTCGTACATCACAAATGTTAATTTTGGGGAAAATAAAAATAAAGGAAGATTCTTGGAAAGCTGCATTTTTATTAGTAACTCCACTTTACCACAGTCCCTAACTCAACCCAGGACTGTCCTACACAACCATAGCGGAGACAGTGTGGGAAGGGAGGGAACTAACTGGGCCATTTAGCATTGTATCATGTTAAGTTCTCCTTCCAAGGGCCTCTGCTAACTGGGGAGATGAAACTCTCATCCCACCTCTGCTCCTGCTAGTGGAACATCTTTACCCAGTGGAGCCCTCCTTGCTGACTTGCCTTTCAATAAAACCAGGAAAGTATCATTCACTGTGAAACAACAATCTCGGTGCCTTCAGCACTGCTAATAACCACCTAAACAATACCTATTTGCTAATTGTCCACCTACAAGCGGGTGTTATACGATGATTATGCTATGAACACAAGCATCATGAATCACAGACCATGAATCCTAGTCTCAAATTGGTTCCACAGCAGCATCAGCTTTCCCCCAGTCCAATTACCTCTTGCTCCTGTACACCATCCCTTGCTGCTACAATTCAATGCCGTAGGCACTATCTTCTACTGCTTGCATTTTGTGTGGGGAAGGAGGAGATAGTGTAGAGAGTGCAGAAGGGCAAGTTTTCTCTCTGCTAATTAAGTGCACGAGGCTTGCAGTAACAGTAAGGGATGGACATGTGGGTGGAAGGTATGCACTGCCCTCATTTTCCAGATTCTTCCTTTTCTTTGGTTTTGTGTCAGCAATGCTGCATCTACATCAGCTTTTGATTTTTATGTCTTTGTGGCTTAGGGCCATCAGGGTTGCTATATACACACAAACATACAACATAGCTGTTTCACAACAAAGATTGTTGTGCATTAATGCTGCAAAGGATTTGCCATCAGAAAGTGTTACTGAAGATGAGAACACCAGTTTTAGAAACAGATTGATACAAAGAAGTGTGATGTAAAACACAAACAGAAGAAAGAATGGGAACACGAGGAGAAAGGGAATACCAAATTCTTTTGTAGATATTTGTTAAACAAAAGGACTGCTCAGATGTATTTGTCCAAATTGTTTTCTGATGTAACTTCATAGGCTTCAGAGGAGGAGTGAGAATGAAAGTATCTGCTCTTGAAATGTCTCATCTGTTCACCAGACTCATGTAGGTGGGCAGATTACCTTTAAAACGATAAATTAGAAATTTTATAAAAAAGGAAACTGCTGAATGCAGCTCATTGAAGATCAGTTTGTCTACATCAATCTTATCTTCTCATAAATGAGTCACTAGAAATGGGACTAGAAACAAATTCCAAAAATTCAGGCATGCTCCTAAAATACCCCATAAAGTTTATTTAAATAAGTCAGACTTATGCCTGCAACACAGGGCTGACCTTGCAAATGAGTTAACTTTTCTGTGATGTCACTTATTATAACAAACAGAAGTGACCAGAACTGGGGAGGGGGAACCAAAAAGGAGTGAACCGTCTCAGATGCACCACCACAGATGTCACCTCTTCTCATTTGCCTTCATGAGAAAAGGTACATTAGTCACTGGATTCTGCTCATTTTTCTTTCACAAAGGTTCTCTCCTGATTTCCCAGCCCTGAGAAACCTGGCTGAGGCTCACTGAGGAGTATTCAAATGAACAAATAGGCACTATAAGGACTGTCACTACAAATTTGTATTTGTTAAAGAAGTCTGTCTTATAGAAGGAAGACCACAGCAAACATAACAACTTGGGCTACATAGCCGGAGATTTGGATCACTTTTTATTTCGTTTCCACATTGCATGTGACAATGAAAGGTTGTGACATTCTAAGTGGTTCCAGACTCCATCAGGCTGTCCACAATGAATTAAAACACAATAAAATCCAGATGCTTTCTCAAGTAAACACTTCCTTTCTCAGCAAAGCAAACCAAATGCAAAGGATACTGCTGAAGGTTTTCTTCTAGCATGTTTATTTTATATAAAGGTATCTTATACTTCACTGGCACTTAAGTACTCTCCTTCCAACACAGTAAGCACCTGGCACTCTTTTCCTGTGTTTCTGATGACGGAAGCCAAGCCTTGAGAAAATATCCCAGTTACATGAATTATTTTAATTTGCTTGTAGGTATTTAATGAAGGCTACATCTAAAATAACACTGACCATTTAATTTGGCTCCTGGAACACAGCTTGCAATGAGATGAAGTAAAATAAAAATATTCATTCTTAAAAAAAAAATTAATTTTTAAAGCACAGAATTTGTGTCCCAAACAAGGAGCATGTAAATGCTTACAAGTAAAAGAAAAACATAGATATTTTTATTAGCAGACTGAAAGAAGCAAAAATTAATAAACCCACAAAAATTAAAAAATAAATTCATTGTGTTATAAACACATAAACAAATAAACCATTGTTGTTATCCTCTATAACATTGTTCGTAACACAGATAAGGACTTTCAAATGAATTATTAGTATTATCCCTAAGTACGACTGTGTTCTTGACAAGCACTTCAAATATGAGATTCTAATTGCAGTGCCTTGCAGTTTCCTTAAAAGTCAAAACCAAACCAAACCAGTCACCTCCAGGTCCTAGCCTGTGTATGAACAGAGCCCATAGATGCTACCTTTAGTCCTTTTCTGTTGTGAGGGTACTTCTATTTTCACTGCCCTTTCAGCTCTCCTGGGCTATAATGAAGAAGAAAAAAAAAAAGATGGTGACTATTTGCATAGCCAGTCTCTTTCCATTAAAGCCCAGCAGCACAGCAGACAGAAACATCTAGCCTTTAGTAGCAACAACAGGGAATCTGTTTGTCAGGAGACAGTGGCTTCATTCCTCTTTGCCATACTTACGGCTTTCTATAAATCCATCCCTGGCCCTCTCTGAGCTTCAGCAGGGGCAACGTGGAAGGCAAGACCACTAGAGCAAATTTATTCTAAAATACAGCTCTTGTAAGGACTGTACAAGGCATTGCTTGATCCAGAAGAAGCTCTGAGAGATTAAACAATTCTATAGCTACTCATCCTCCAATACAAGGATGTATTTTCAAGCTTAAAAGATTGCCAGGAAGGTTTCTTTTTTTTTCTTTTTGATTCAGGATCTTTAGTTGATATATATCAATCTGCCTAAAGGGAAAACTGACCTCCCCTCGTGCCCCTACCAAATCCTATCCCTAATCTTGTCATCTTGAAAGCAACAAGAGATTTCAATATAAATTGATAAAAAGTATCCAACTGTATTTAATATAAGGCATGTACTCCAACAACACTCAGAGGGTAATCCTGGAAACCAAGAGAGCTTTCTTTTTTCTGGGACTTTTTTCCCCTTTGAAGAAAACAAAGGGAAAAAAAAAAAAAAGAAAACCAGGAAAACATGAAAATCAGCAATAACAAACAAGTGGAACAAGGTAATCCTTGGCAACAACTGAAATTGTAACTGTAGCCATTGCTCCATGTTTTAAGATGTTAGAAGAGCTGAAAATATTTTTGCATGCTAAAACCTGACATCACAGTCCCATGCTTTTTTCTGACATAGGTGCCATTGCTCCCACTAAAAGCTGATCACTTCCTCACACTCATCTCACTTTCTCTAGCTTTGGGTTGCATTGAGACAGGTTCTCTCCTCCCTTTCATCTCTTTGAGTCCACAGTAACTCCACGGATGCTAGTGGAAGGGTGCTGGATGTTTACCTCTCATGGAGGTAACAGTCCCACTGTGTCTTTAGAGCAAAGAGATTTTCAGATTATTTAAGCTGTTAGACCATCTTAGCTCTGAGAAAAGGGGTTTTCAGTCTTGCAAACTGTTGAAAACACAGCCTCAACTTATCACAACTTCTGATAAAGTGATTTGGACAGCCTTCAAAAAAATCCTTGAAAGGAAAAAAGGGGTGAAACATTCTTTAAAGACGGCTTAAAAAGAAAGAATATAAATTTCTTCTGACCAGCCCACTTCACAGAGATTCACTTGATAAAAGCAACATGTTGATTTATTCAACTCCCTTCCCCTGCTGCCCAAGCTATGAAATGCAGGCAGATGATGCAATCCCTCCGAGAGAGAAGGAAAGGCGGGG
>VWZW01000879.1:841257-984153 GCA_013397115.1 Edolisoma coerulescens | reverse complement strand
GGGGGGGGGGAACAGAAGAAGAAAAAAGGGGGGAAAAAAGCCAGCAAACAGTCGAGAGACTATTTCACAGTGTAGCATATTGCTGGCATGTCCGAAGTTACATAAGCTGCTCCTGAAGGGACTGCAGGAGCTCCTAAGTTCACCGCACTGCAGGCAGGACTGGCACTAGGGTGTTCCAGACCCCTCCGTCCCACAGCTGAGAGCCCACCCTGACAAGGCTTCCACCCTCCTTCCACCCGCCTCCAGCCCAGGCAGGACAAGCATCCGGAAACAGACTGACAATCTTAAAAACCAAACAAAGCTGTCATCACCATTTGTGTTTATTAAAACTGGAATCAAAGCCAACACTGGTGATTTCTCCTAACTAAAGATTAGCAGAAAGTCTTTTGTTCCAATGCCTGAATGCATCAAACGCGCTTGCCCTTTCAAAACAAAACACAACAAAACAAGCAGAGGCAGGAATCATAGTCTCTTCTCAAACTGTGTGTGCTCTTTATAATTTCTGTATGTTTTCAGGATTAAATCACTGAAATTTACTTGAACTCAAGACCATTCTTTCTATTTATAAATGAGATATTAATTATACAATGTTAATTTGTGCACAAAATAACATGAAATTAAATTGAAATAAAAGCATTAAATGATTTTATAACAGGATGGTTCATTTTTTCAGTGTAAGAAATTATTTTAATATAATGCATGTATCTGTTATCTACACATATGTGACATGAATTTCCCTGCAAAGTCTGGAAAGGCTTGCTTTATTTCAGTGTGGCTTTGAATTCAACAATATCTAGGGTATTGCTAAATTCCCCCACTTCTCCCATTCTCATTGTATTGCAACATGAGTCTCATGATATTTAGCCTTTTGGAAAAATTCACTATGTTCTGCTTTGAAAGAAACATCTTAGGACACTGAGTTTTCATTTATATGATTTTAAATAAAAGATACATTAGTTTTTTATCACCAGAGATTTACTTAAAATGTGTAGTAGTTGAGTCCCTTAAAAATCAGAAGATAAACAGGGAAAAAAAAATCAACCTCCATTAAAAAAAAAAATCACATGAAGTTCTCTATAGTACAAGAATAATTAGGATCCAGATCATTCAGTTATTTCCAATTTCAAGACAAGTGCATTCATTTTAAAACTATAGTATCTTCCTAGGTTTCATCTTGCTTGTCACAGCCAATTAGTCAAGGAAAATGATACACAAGGGCAGTGCACCATGAAAAATCAAGGGGTGGCTATAACAGTGCATACACAGAAACACAGTAATATAGAGATATCAATTATTCCTTCTCGCAGCTTCATACACTCACACAACCTTCCTGCTTGGTGGGTATCTGAGCTGTACTGAGCAAGGGCTGGATGCACAATATGGCAGCCTGCAGCAGGAAGTGAAGAAGAACTTGGTCAAATGAAAAAGCAAAGGAAAATAAGATAGAGGGAGCATAGTGCTCAGCGACACTCTTGCTTTAGAGCTTCATGCCAAAAGATCATGACCAAACACATAGGTATGTCCTAGGTCATCTGAAAATACAGTTTAATGCCAGCTGTGGACAAACACATTTTTTTAGTCCCTATCTTCTGACAGAAGAGACAGTCCAGAACCCTCAAAGGTCAAATCAGCAGAGGAGGTGACTCAGGAGGGCACTGGTATAGATGTTCAAATTTTACTGCCTCCTTCAGTCCTCTCCAGACTCCCCCATCATAACTGCTTCTTAAAAATACTTATAATGCATGGCAAAAAACTTGCACTGATGAAACACCAGCTGAAGTCATCAGATCTAACTTTGCTGAAAAAATAAACACAGTGGGCTTCACATGTGCTCTCTGAGCAGACCTAATGACCAACATCCAGGCAGTCTGACTGGCAGGTGGCCCAAGTATCTTGAGGAACACCATGTTGTACCCTTTTCAAGAGGAATCAAACAACAATCAAAGTAAGTAATGGTTCCTCAAGAGAAAGCATGGTTGTAGCTGGACAGGGGGATTGTGACTGCTCTACCCATACTTGATTTGGGTGCTCTATTCCATCAGCAGTGCTGCTTAGATATTTCTAACCCTTTTTGAAAATAGTACAACCAGAACAACTAATCAGAACTGAACAGTTGGACCTGAAAGCCTATACCTAGACTTCTGAAACACTTTTGAGATCTGGAAAGACCAGCCCTGCTGAATCCATCTCCAGACATGGCATAAACACCGTAAATTGCTTGCTACCACCCTGTGACAGGAGCATTCATCATATCATCACTTGCAGCAATTCCAAAAGTCTTTGGCACTGAAATGGCAGACACAACCTTAACTGACCCTGGCCCGACCTCTGCTACCTCTGACAGCACTAGGAATGAAATAGCTTTTGGTTGGTGCACTGTCTGACTTGCAAACTTGAAGGAGGAGTTCTGTTCCTCTGCAAAGTCAGAGGGCAGAGGGCATTGCACACCCAGCCCCAGCCCTCCAGCAGTCAGGAAGCTGGTGATAGTGGCAAGGACATCTGAAGATGAGATGCTGGCTATACACTTGCTTGCCCTCTTCTTGGAGGATAACTAATCCCCTCCCTCTGTTACCTACATGTTTGAGCTAACTGTGTCACAAAACAGTAAGCAACCATCTCTGGGATGGACCATATCTTATCACTCAGAAGGAGCACTCTTACAAGCCCGAATATTTCAGGTTCTCCCAAAAACCATGTCAAAACTTAATACTGCCCAAATCAAAAGCTTTTTGTTGTTCCCCCCCTCAGATTAAGACCTTTCTTACTTCTCAGTCATATTAAGACCAATTCTGATTTAAGCCTCTCCAAACATCGACTGCAACCCAGACACCAGAGGGTAGCTTCAAGTCAGAATATGCTGCAGTTCTTGGGCAGCTCTGAGAACTTTACATCTTATTAGGCTGATGTCTACAGGTGTCCTCGGGAACTTCTGCATGCTCAGCAGGACAAATAAATCTGCCACTGATTGCATTGCTGCCACCAGGGTGTCACTGATGAACAAACAGAAATTTGGCCCCAAATATCCTGCCTCTCCCCCTCCCCTTACACCTTTCTAAAGTAGGATATGTAGGATACTTCCGTCCTATTACAGAATACTGTCTGAGGCTGTTAGTGAATGTTATTAATAATAGGAATAAGAAAAAAAAAAAGGAATTAAAATAAAAGTGGTCAGAACAAAATAGTTGCTTGATATTGCATGCCAAACCCAAGGAGAGAGACTTAAAGAAGGTAAATCCAGAATCACTTCTGCTGTTCTTTTGCAGGCCTACCACTCTCAAAGGTATACAACAAACAGCACTGCAGAATATTTAGCCTAAAAAAATAAAATAACCTTACAGGCCTGCAAAACATGGACCCATACATTTCTCCATGTTTTTGAGACTCTCAGTCTGAGATTTAACCTTAAGCCTTACTCAAATAAACAAAGGAGCAAATACTTAACATTTTTATTTTGCAACGACAGCGTCAGAAATATAGATGGATCAGTGGTGGTGAACGGTGTGGCTGTGAGCCCCAGTCTCCCAGTGTCTTGGAGACTGGGATGCCCTTGAATAGGCACTGTTAGACATGGACAAATTCCCAATACTGCCATGACACTCGCAGGTAGTGCAGTTCAAACCAACATGTCTCCACAGCTGAAGAAAACAGCTTATTGCCAAGGATTTACGTAACAGGTGTAAACAGCCGAGGAAGTACTCTGGCAAGCCTACAGACGCAGCCAAAAACCCATCACCAAGACAATAAAAACAAAGAAAATAAATAGGGAAAAAAAATCCAGCAATTCTACAAACACACTGACTGCAATGTTAAACAAACATCCCAAATTACTTTGTGAATTGCCAAGTCCTGTACTACTAGGCTTCCTCCTGCATAGTGTCAGTACTGAGGCCTCAGGTCTGGTTAGGATCACCGCTGTGAAAAATAAAACTTGTGGGATAGGCCACATGGTTTCTTTGGACAATAAATCATCTTTGGACTGGTTTGAACAGTATTAAAAGTGCACACAAAATTCAACAGGGAAATTTCTGACTTTCAAAAGTCAATGACGAAAATCTCACTTGTGTCAGCACCATCGGGTTTTAACCATGACAATTATGCTTGTTAAAATGTTAAAAATATGGATCTTGGATAAAGCAAGCAATAAATGCATCAGCAAGACAAAAAACATCCTCAGTTTGGGAAAACTGTCCCTTGGAAGCCACAATATTTGTACATTGAAATGATGTTGTGCTCTATTCCCAACACTGACTTTGTACCAGTCATTGCAGTTTTCTACGTATCAGTGACCACAGCGGTAATGGGGAGGCAAAACCATCTCCACAAGCACTTTGTTTTCAAACCTCATCCAAAGTGAATGGAGAGGAAAAGTTATATCCAGAGCTATAATATGGTATCGTTAAGCGTTGCCACTGAGTTTAATGACCAGCAAAACTTTTCCACTTCTACTGAATTCTTTTTCTTTCCTTTTGTTTTACAGCCTGCTGAAACAGTGATAGTCCACATCTGGTTAGTGTCTGGTTCAAGACAGACACCAAATAGAAAAGCCCAAGTTTGGGATGAAAGAGGCAGGCATTCACTGCGCAGGGCAGAAGAGCAATTTAATGCTTTTCTGCACAGCAGCAGCGGGGCATGTGTGTGAGATAGGAGTGGGGAGGGGAAGTGTGCTGCAATTCTGGGGACATTGTTCTGCTTTCTGAACCCCAAACAGTTCAAATTTAGCTTTCTTGATCCTTCTTTTCTCTGAACAGAGGCGGCATCTAATAAAAACAATGAAATACACCATAAAGATCCAGTTGTTTCAAAGGCTTCCAACAGCAAATGCATAATGTGTATACAGGTAAAGCATGAAATGAATTCTCCAGAGACAGCTTCATCACACACAAGAGCCCAGAAGACCCCTCAGTGCCACTAACTAGAGATGGTAGGAAAACCAGCAGTAATATGTAGACAGGGCACCAGCAAACAATGGAAATAACCATCATATAGGCATGCTTTTATAGAGGGACATCCAGCAACGGTGAAGTAATGAATACACCAGTGGAAAAATAAACGTAGGTCAACGGAGGCTACAAATGAGGACAGAAACTATTCTTCCCATTAAAACCAGTGTGAAAAGCAGTGTTAAGTGGTATTTCTAAAACATCCATTTCTTCTACATTATCAACACATGCTCCTTAAGCATCACTATGATAAGTTTACTTGTTGCAACAATAGATGAGTAATGACTTAATGCTGTAATGGATTGAATTCAATCTCTTTGAAATGTGATGAGTCTAACAGCAACCTGGCATGTAGAAAAAGCATTAAGAAATCCAATAATTAGCCTTATTGCTGGAATAAGGCATCGGAAACAAAGGCAATCTCCTCCTTAAACATGGGCCCAAATTACCCCATGAACACAAGCACATGCTATGCATGTGAAGGGGATGAAAAGATCATTCAGTGACTGTTCCTGTAAGAAGAGGATGTTCAACCAAAAAAACTGAGAGAGGAAAAAAACCAAACAAGCCAAAGCAAGCCCCAGAGAGGCAGACGAGCAGAGGGAGCGCAGCATGACTAAGCACTGGGCTCACCTACCCCACCCCCTCAAGCAGCATTTTGTTTTCCAAGTAAATAGCACCTATTTTGTGGGTTCTGTCCCATTCCCTCCCCTCCTTCCCCTCCCCCCCATCCCTTAGTGCAGCAGTACAGGATTCTGCATATTCTTTGTTGACATACACATGCAGGGTAGTGGCACAGATATACAACTCACGCCATCATTTGCTTATCCTCATTAATACAGCCTGCTGTGCCTTGAAATTTTGCTCAACTGTTTTGAGTCCAAGAAGAAAAATTATATTATTTGGTAACTGCAGAAAAGATGCTCAGCAATTTGAAAAATTACAATCAATTGAAAATGTTTCAAAGCCATTATGTTAATGATTTGTTAGTGTCAGGGGCAACCTTTGATGATGGAAATGTAGGTCCTGCATTAAAAAACCAAATGCAGCTACATAATTCCTAATGTGTTTAGAAATGGAACTCACGATTTTAACACTTCTACTGAAACAATTTTCCCCTAGGATGTGATTACAGGCACTTGAGGAACAAATATGTGGTCTTAAGACACAGCATCTCTTAAACCTTTCTAGTGCTTTACAATAAAACACGTTGCACTGTATTCACAATTTTCCATTGTACCTGCTCACTGTGATCCTGTTAATGCCACCTTCCTCACAAAAACCAGACAATAAAATGAATTGCAAGAACAAAAAAATCCTGTTACAAAAGAAGTGTATTTGTAAGAAAATTCAATATTCTGCCCATGAAGACAAGAACTGGGTCAGAGTTTCTCCCAAAGATATACTTGTCAAAGCTATGTTACAAATATACAGCTATAAAATGAATTAAGCAATCAAAAGAGACAAGATCTAAACTTTGTTATCCTTGTTTCAGTCTACAATAGAGAGAATAATGAAGGAAGAGATAGATGCTATTGAATAAGGGACGCGTCATCTTCTCCCGCATTATTCTTCATCATGACATACCACGAGCAGAGATTAAATAGAAGCCCAGATAAGTTCAAATGATACAGCTATCAAACTCAGGTGTTTCTAATAGGCCCTTCACATGGGTACTTGGACTATTAAAAAGAGGTAATGCAAAGGCTGTAAAATGGATGAGAGAAGAGAGACAAAGAAAAGGAGCTAATCTGAATCTCTCAACAGGAAACCACAGGGAAATGGGGACAAAAAGGAAGAGGCAACACTGTGTTTAATTTTTTCTTCTCTTGGTCAGCAATGCACATATAAGCCAATTTATCTCTCCTTTATATCAATTTAAATGATAAGGTACTCCACAGAAGACCTAAAGTTACACCAGTATAAATGAAAGTGATTTTAAGCGGTCTTAGATTACTTCAGACTGCCCAAATTACGTTCTTGCTGAAATGAGAGGGTTTTTTCCCACAGGGGTGGAGAAAACTTGGCTTTATTAACACTCCTTTCCAGTCATGGTCCAAGAGGTCTCCACACAATGAAGCAGGAAGAAAGCTGGACCATCACCTTACTGGTGCCTTCCCTGACAGCAAACATACCTCCAAGTATAACCCTTACTAGGCATCTGAGAACCCATCAAGATGCAGACCATGCCCAACCTTTCCCAAAGATATGAATCCACAGGGAAGCAGTCTTCATTACTGCAAGGGCTGCTGCCTGTGGACCTATGTGTCCTTTTAAAGGGGATGGTGTAGGAGCCCACCCAGGGCCACTGTTCTTCCTGTCCCAGTCATTCTTCATTACTGCTCTCAGTCACAGGCAGCAAAATAAGGGGATGCCTCTGGGATCCTGGACACCAGCAGCGAATTAACAACAGCCTGGTGTTTAATAGCAACCCTGACTGTAACTACAGCATATGATTCTTTCCCTGTGAAATGGGATTTCTTTAGGATAGAGATTATAAAGTATTGTGTTTGTTAAAGAACCACCACAGTCATATAAGCAATAAGATAATACAATCAAGCAGTAAAGCTAATAGTGCCTTCTAGTCTCAGATCTGAAGTTTAATGACTCAAACCTGGCAGCACCCTGGGAGACTTGAAAAGAAGAGGTTTTCCTAGCTGTTAGAAGAGGGAAAATGAGCATGCACAGGCAGATTAAATCATGATCCCTTCAAAGGCGAGACAAGAATTTGTGGCTTAGTGGGTAAACTCACAAATTTTAGACCCATGGCTACATGATGCCTTTCTCAGTAGAATCATTTTATCAAAGAGACTGTATTACTGGGCATCTCTATCTGTGCCATCCAGAAAAGTTATAGAAGCATAAAACAGAGAGCTGAGTTAGTTAGAGATAATCCACTAGGACCCCCAGACTAAAATGATACTTCTTAATTTACTTTAGTCATTCTAAGACATATAAGCTCTGTCAAATAGTCATCATTACACTGGAATAAAAGCATTTATGCAAGGAATGATGTTTCTAACCATCCTGCTATAATTATGCAAGTATGACTGGCAAAATTCCCTATATGAATGACCTCCTACTGTCTCTGGTAATAAATTTAAGGAATTGAATAAATAGGAATTAAATTAATTTCCAGGAAAATCAACTTTTTAGCAGAGGGGCCAAAGCGTTAAATGTTTGCCATTATTGTATTGCTCTTCCTTGATAAGGATTTATTATACATACAGTGCCAAAAGCCACCGACACAACAAACTTTTACCTGCACTTGCTGGGAGCCAAAGCAGGTTAAACTCATGGGGCACCTTGTTTGTCCTTGGGATTCAATATCTCTGCTTTCATAAGCTGAGCTACTCCACAGAGAAATGACAGGAACCCATTTCCAATCCTATTACACATACTAGGTCCATAATGCCTTGCTTCACCTGTGGCTCCATTTAAACTCTTCTATTTATAGTAGGTACCACGCTCTAACTTGAGGTGCAGCAAGTCCATCACATGCGGGGCCATCTGACAGGGAGCTTTTGTGCTTTCTGCATGTAGGAGGAAGACGTGGTAGGACATGCTACTAATAGTCTCACAGAATTATAGAATCATTTAGGTCTCAATGCATGTCACCACAATGAACCAAATTCAACAAAAAGAAAAGAAGAAAAGACTTTTCTGAAGTTATTTACAGCTGATGCACTTATAGTCTCCCACAGCATTTCAAAAACTGTGCATTTTACAGCACAAAAAAGATGAGGGGGGTTTCTGGGCTATCCCATGCCAATGGTGTAGGTTGGGGTTTGCAGGGCTGGATTTGATGCTTCCTCCTCCCTGTCTAAAGCAATGGCAGTCTCACTGACAGTATGCAATGCCCGGGAGATAACTACAGGGACAGGAATCCCTAGAAACATTAAAGGTCAGGCTGGATGGGGCTGTGAGCACCCTGACCTAGCCTCACTGCAGGTGGGGTGGGACTAGATGTCCTTTAAAGGTCCCTTCTAACTCTAACTATTCTATGGAGGCCGGGGAGGATCTGCAGCTCCCTGTCATCATGGGGGGCATGCCACAGCATGCCACACCATGCCATTGTCACTGATACTCACTCCACATAGCCTCATGACAGCTTCAGGGAGGTGCAGCTGTGCTCTTGGGGAAAACTAGACCACAATGCACAATGGCAACAGCGGCACTCACCTCAGCCATAGATTTGCAGGTCCAAATCTCCTGTTGCTGGATTGAAACCATTTAAATCCCCCAATACCAAGGGACTCAGTGACAATTTACAGTGAAAAGCAAAATCAGATCTTAGAGAATCGATGCGAAGCATTGCAAGTACAAGAAATGCATCTCAGCAGATGTGTGAAACAAATTCTTGTGCTTCATTACCAAGTGAGAAGAGGCTTGGTGGGCTCATACCGACGGGACTTGGCTCGTAGGCAGCTGGGCACGGCACCACACCCCTGTACCATGCCTTGGGCCACCAAAGCAGTTTACACTCTGTCTCAGTGTTCCCAGTCACCAGGGAGGGAGAGTGTGCAGGGAAAGAGGAGTTACAACCTCACTTTCATGGACCAGGAAGGTGTCATGTGTGGGTCAATATGGGGCACGATTGGTTTCCTTTCCCTGAAGCATATCTCTCCTTTCAAGCACCAGTGAAACACTAATGAGCAAAATACTGCATCTATAAGTACCGAGTACCAGTATCACCACTTCTGTGGATACAGCCCTGAGGCAAGGTGGCTAAGGGTCACTCTTAACCCAGAAAATCAGCTGGCAGCACAGACAGTCAGGCAACTGCTGAAGCCAGAGGGCCAGACTCAGCCTGCCTGCTCCCACTCCATTGCATCTTGCATCCCCTTTCCTCAGAGATGATGCAGGAGCCACCAGCTACCCCCTTGGCACCAGAGGAACTGATCTCAGGAGGCTGAATCCCACCACTTGGCATAGCTGCTTGTGCCAGGAAGCTCAAGAGCTGATTTTGGTATGGGTGTGCACAGACCCCAGCACAGCCTACACATGAGGGATCAGGAATTTGAGCTCTGTGTGTTACCTGGCAGCTTGGTCTTCAGCAACTAGACCTGCTGTCCACCTCAGAGCACATGGGGTGGCAAGGCAAGGACTGGGATTTCAGGAGTCCTGGGATTCTGACACAAGAGCCTTACCTTTGCCTTCACCACCCAAGCTCAGAGCCAACACAGTGGGAGGAACAACTACAGGGAAGACAAAGCAAAGCCCACATCCAAATAGCTGCCAACAGGGACTTTAAAACAAAAAGACTCAATATATTAAAATGACTAAGAAAACACACCTGTAACCTCTAGCCTTTGTGAAATCAGAGATGAGTAATCATATAGACTGTTGACGACTAGTTACAGAGCCATAGCAGAAACTCATTAATGCAGTTAGAAAATTTCTATTCTTAGTCTGAATTTGGATGCTCCTCTCTTGTGCACATAGACTTGGTTGGGAAAGTTAAATAAAATCCATTTCCTTATATAGCAGGAACAATTTAGGCTACAAGCATCCCATGCCAGAAGGATTTTCAGCCTAAAAATTAAATTATAATGACAATTCAGACAATAATTCTTTGTTTAAGCCGAGCAGATTGAGTAATTCTTAAAACACAATTCTTTTAATAAAAATAATAATGAAAAATAAATCCATGTATATATAGAAAAGAATTATGGAAAAGTCTCTCTTTAGGAGGGAGAAAAAGAGTGGAACAGATTTTACTGAGAACTTAGTGTACCTTATAGTTTGTGTTGCATGTTTCTACTATTTTTCTTTAAGATAATCCTAGAGAATAGTAGAGACTCTTTTCCCTACTACTGTGCATGGTTCGGAAAAGTCTATATATAGGTATACTTTGGTATAAGAAAGCCCACTTAGAAAAAAGAAAAAAAAAACAAGAGCTAGAATTCAAAAACAAACCCAGTAAATTTTCTAGAGATGCAGCTGAGTGTGGAAGGTTATACTTTCTAAAATACCAGGAAACAGAGTTACAGTAATGTTCTTCTACGGGATATACCTACTTAAGTTCAAGTGTCAGTAAACAGAGGGAGAAAACATCCTAATTAATCTGCAGGCCACAGTCCCCACCCATTACCCACTGACTATAGTTGGTCAGAGCTCTTTTTCGCCCCAACATCGATATAACTGATGAAGAGCAACAGTCTGATGAGCAAAGGCTGACCTGGCAAAGCTGGGGGCACAACAATCTGAAGAGGTGCTCTTTCCTTCTACAATACCTTTATCCAAAAAACAGAAGCCTCTTCCAGAAGAAACTTCTGCAGACTATCTTAAAGAGGAGGAATCATAAAGAAACTGAAAGATTAAACCAGTTGCTCACATTTTTACACTGAATGAGTAGCAATCTGAAGCTTCATGGTCTTTCTTCTAGTCAACATACTTGCTGGCTTATTCAGTATGCCAGGACTCTCACAGATATTTACTTGTATATGTGCATCAAAATAGCTCAACAGTGCACAAAAATGAAAAAAAAAATTATAATCAAACTAAACGTGAGCACAGGACTAGCATCTCCACACAGACAAATGCATCCTGCATTTAATTCTGAGCACAGGAAAGTAATTTTTAAACAGTTCTGCTAAAGATGTCAAATCCACATATACAGTTCCTGTGATAATCCTGCCCCAATGCTTACACAAACCTCTACAGCTCCATGCAATCACCACCAGTGCCTGTGGTTCTAAACACATTCATATCGGGAGCCCAGGTCCATGATGACCACAGGGCATAGACAAAGGTATTCTCTTCTGGCACACCATCATGGTGGTCACAAAAGATGCAGGTTTTCAGGCTAGCTTAGCAAACTTTTGCTGGCAGGGATCAACTACACAGCACCATACTCTGTGATGAAGTTTCTCCAGTTGCCCTTGTTTAAGACAGGGTCTTCCCACATCAGGTATTTTTTGTGCCCAGGGGAGTACACGGAGAAGGCAGTAAAAAGAAGATGTTGTCCACACTTTACATCAGAAGAGACATAAAGCTGGTATTGTGGTATTCGAGAAATTCATCCTAAAGTCTCTTCCTAATGGTTTTAAGAGGCTGAAAATCCGTAGCAGGAGACAAGGAGCCCTAGAGGCCAAAGCAGGTGAGAGCACTGGAGCTGAAAGCATTGTTACATGCTAGCACCTGCCCACACGAGGGTGGAGAAAAACAGGTGGCAGGCACTACTGTAAACCCTCCATGTCCACCTGGAAATTACACAGGCAATCACTTTTTTATCACTGAGTATAAAAGTAGTGTAGCAGGCCCAGGAAATCATTCACAGACCATAAAGTTAAACCACCAACATTGGCGAGCAACACAAGATGCTGAACAGAGCTCAGACTAAATGAAAACAGAGTTCAGCCCCACAATCTTCTGTAATGCTTGAGGAAGGCACATGAGAACTTTAAAGGTAATTCAAGGGAGATTAAAATTATTTTTAGCAATTTTCATTAAAAAACCCTAGAGCTAAAAATTAGATGAGAAAGTTCAAACCCAACCCTGTAGTCTTATCACAGCGTATGTTAAATATAAGATAAAATTATCCAGCTAGTTCATTGTCTCTAACAGCATCTGTGAGTTTCTAAAACTGACATTTCTGTCAACATCTGAATTGGTCACTGGAGGTGGTAAATAAGATGATTTGCCACAGATGCGAGGAACAGAATCCCAGAGCTGTGCAGAGGACAAATGAGAGCTCTGTTCGAGCCACAGCAGAGCCTTCTTTCCTCCCCGTTTGAGGCCAAACGCACCCACAAACAGCTGCAATAAAGCCATCGCATCAGTTACGGCCATACCGCTACTGGGGAACTGCACAAAGTTGCATTTACTTGTTAAAAATGATTGATTTTAGCTGCCCTCCATATCCACGCTCCACACAATTCCCCTGCACAGTGTACCATCTGCTTAATTCTCCCAGGTTGGCTGTGGCATACTGTGACATATAGAAATCAATCAAAATCACTCTATACGTCAGCAACCAAGGAAGAGGGGCTGCACATCTGATCTCACCACTTGTTTTGCGGAGCACTTCTGCTGCCTGCCCCACTAGCGTGGAGACAGTACGTTTCTCCCCTTTCCAACAATGTGATCTTATCTCAGGCAGCTGGCCTGCACTCTGCACTTTCATTTTTATTGTGTGGGTTCTCAAACTCTGATGCAAATAGTCTGCTGAACATCCTCCCTCCACTGCATGTAGAGGTTTTTTTTTCCCTCTTCAACCTCCTTACATGCGGCGCGCTCCAGCGTCAGGCTGGCTCCGGCCAGCTCCCATTGTTCACATTGTTATTTTCATGTCAAGGGCGTGAGAGGAATTTTTTTTTTCTTTTTTCTGCCAGAACAACCATTTAAAGCCTAGGCCTTGAAAATACACTTGCCATTTGCAGGAAAACAGTTACTGGATTCTCTGCAAGGCCAAAGGTGAGGGACAGAGCCACGTAGTTAAAAAAAGGGAATGCTCATACAAATGAAAAGCTGAACCAAAGAAGGAAGCCATTTGCAGAAGAAAATGAAAACACCAAAAGTTTAATTTGTTCTGCAGTGGCCTATATAGAAGGTGAACTGCCACAGCAGATTAGATGAGTGGTCCACTGGGGCTGCCGTGCCAGCACCGCCGTAGCTATCTCTAAAAGCGCGAGAGAAATGATGCGTGTGACCTGGAGTGACAAACGGGAAGAGGTAAGTAGCCAGCTAATTGTGCACGGCTGCGCACGAGCTCTACAGGAGGCTCCTTCCCAATACCTGCTTGTAAGCAATACCATCACTTATTCCTTCAGGTACTATAACACAAATGCTGCGTTGTGCTGCAAAATTGCCAGTGTTTCAGTGGTAAGTCCACAGCGCTTACTTCATGTGCCTCCATCTCTCACAACTGCACATTGCAGCAGCTGACAAGGTGTTGGGAAAGGAAGCATACGCTTTGATTAGCTCTACATTTACTATACTAACTCTATAGTAAGGAGTGTAAAGGGGCTTCATTCAAGAAGAAAACCAGAAAGGAAATGAAAATGTTTCACTATTCCCTTCACAGGTTTTGGGGTTTTTAAAATATTTTTAGATATGATCTCCTTCACAGTTCAAAAAGCCTCAGGCCTATCTCCTGTAACCTTGCTTTAAAATCTCTTACACACTGATCCTGCCTCCTCCTGTGACCGCTTTTATCACATCTTTTCCAACTGCTGCCACTGAAGGAGATGGCAACCTTTCACATGATATTCCTGCCTGCCCTCAATTCTATGCCATATAGGTTTACACCTTCTAGTTGAATTTTAATCCCCTCTTTAATATAACTGAGTATCCTAGCAACTCTGATGGCTACTGTGGTGTCCCTAAATACCCCCACCAGGTTACTCATAAGAAACTTTAAGTGTCTGAAAGAAGGAAACCCATGAGAATTCATGGAAACCCCTGGACATCAGTAGGGTTTTCAGCTAATATGGAATCTCCTACTTCTCTCTGTACCTTCAGTGTTCTTCATGCTCAGAGAACCAGTTCCCAATTTACTTTCTACTCTGTCTTAGAAATCCTTCAAATCCTTACAATGCTCTTGGTTCAAGGAGCAGCTTCTCCTAATTACAAGCTCCCTCTTAACTTTTCTCTGCTCTGAGTTGCAGCCAGTCATCATTTGTTTATTCTGTGGCTTCAGAGCATGCCCCTTGTTTGAAGCAGCAGATACCGGCACTTCCAAATCTTACCTTAGTTCAGGATAGGTTCCTTGCCTAGTAGCTCTGTATTTGCTTTCAAAGTTTTTATCAAAGAGCTACACTAAAAAGGTCTTAAAAGATAGAGGCACTTGGCCAGGAACTGGTTCTCCAGGACCCTACACTGGCCTTTCATCTCCCTAATTATGCTCTAAGTGACTCAGCAAGCAGTCAATAACAGGCATTACAACAACAACAACTTCCCCTCATCACAAACAGCTAGTTATAACTGGCTAAAATACAACAGTTATTCATAAAGATGTCTGGTCCTTTAAAGAAACCAACAAGTCTATTTCTTACACACTTAGGCTATCACCCTCCATCTGAAGAAGCATGCTGAGACCCCTCTGGACTTCATCAGGATTGGAGTGAAGCCCATAATTCATTGTTTTTGTGACTCCACACTATTTATTGAAAAAACCTTAGATGTTCACTGGTATCTTTTAGTCCTGGTAATTTTTTGAACTTCATGTTCTCAGGAGGCTTTAAATTTTCCCCGTTAGCTACTTCAGTTTCTGTTAAAGAGACACAGATAAGCAAAAAATTTATTTACAAAAGTCAGCTCTCCTCCCCTGTACCAAGCAACTATTGATATGGTACTTGGACTTTTAGCTCATTTTGAGCAACCCCAGGTTTCAATCATGCTTTTCTGCATATTTCTAACCAGACTCCATCATGTCAATTTGGATGGTCATAGAAGGCCATACTATTGACCTTTCTCAGCTCCACTGGCAACACAGGCATCTAAACTATTCATCTCTTTCCAAAACAGAAGCTTTTTGCATGCTCTTCCCTCACCACATCCAGCAAACCTTCCTCTTCCACTCGTGTTGCATACATCCCCACACACGTTTTCTGGATGGCAGCCTACAGAACTGTGGCAACAGTGCAAGGGCTGGCAGCAGAAGTCAACGCCAGCTCTGACAGGGTACAATGAGTAGATGGGTCCCAACTGTGCTCACGGTGGCCACCTTAGGCAAACAATCAGCCTTTATGTCACCCTTCCAGGGCTCAGCCCTTCCAGGTGGGAGGGAAAGGAATGCTAGGTACCTCCTCACTAGCACAGGGTTGGGAAGGTAAGTTTGGCATGACTGTTGGGTAAGCCAGATGTGAGGCAGACAACGACCCTTCTTTCCTCAGAGGAGCTACCCACCATCAGTGTGCAGTCACAACTATTGCTACAGTCATGTCTCTCAAGGAAGCCTCCCTGCCTATCCCATCCTCTCACCCCACAGAGAGCATATGGAAACTGTGCCATTTGCCCCTAGTAGCGTAAAGGAGTCAACACGTGTGCACAAGTGCATGTAGGAGTCCAACATGGAGCTACCAATGCTCTCTCCTGAAACCTTCCCTCATGCTGGGGAGAGGATGACCAAGAGACTGACTGTAGGGGAGGAGTAGTAGATCGTGACGAAGTGCTTTGCTACTGGCTGTTATTAAAAATAAGACCAGCAACATTATAGAGGAAATTGAATTCCCCCAAATTTTGAAGAATTTATCTGATTTGGGAAGGGATCAGGACATCTCTCTCAAGTATGTGCAACACAGCCTTTGAGTGAGATGTACTGAGACAGCTAGGGAGGCACCTCACTTTAAACAAAGACTATAACCACACAGTTTGTTCTTACAGTCATCAGCCTTCTAAGCACTAATACTTTTGTCTTGGGCTTTGATAAGTAAAACCATTGCTTTATTTTACTGCTAGGCCTGTCTAGCTCTGTGGAAAAAGATGAATTATGTTAGAGAAACCATAAGGGAAGAAGACAGATACAGTGCTGAACAATGTGCAAACTGGAAGTATGCTGCAGGAGTTTGAGGGGAAGGTGGAGCAGGATGCTTACCCTTTGCTGTAAGAATACAAATCTCATCTAACCTGTGCCTCCTCTCCACATTCTTCCAAAGCAGCTACTGGGGTACAGGCACAGAACTCACAAGGGACACCTCCACAACCCTTGCTTCATGGTACTTGCGACAGCACTGGCAAAGGCAAGCCAGGACATCAGTTCATTTCCAAACCTTAAAGAGGAATAGGTACGTTTTGGTAGGCATCAAACAAGCTGTCCTGCATGCACCTTGTCTAGGTGACACATTTCTCTGATGGATGTCAGGGACACCAGCTCTCCCCCACACCCTGAACATGTCCAGAAGAGGTACAGGACTCTCCCACCCTACTCTGTTTTAGTAAACTTTGCTGCTTCTTTTAGCCTTATGCTCTGTTGTGTTCATAAAATTCAGTTATGGCCACTATTGAAGTGTTAGTAATTACTTAATAGTAATTAGCCACACTAGCAGTGGATATAGGTCCCCAAAGAGCACTCTAATTTTTCTTCCTTTTGGACATTTTGGACACTCACTGAGTAAGAGTTATTTCTCAATAAACCGGAAGCTAATCTTTCCTGAACTTTAACTCATGCCCCTGAATTTTGAGCATGCAATTGATAAAATTGGAGGGAAAAAAGACCAAAAGAAATGAAACAGAAAAAGGGCTGAAAAGAATCAAAATAAACAGAAAAGAGCACTGGATTACATTTTCAAAACTGCTACTAAATACTCCTTGGATTTGTCAGCCCTCTAAAACAACTTGGGCTAAAAAATCTGCATTCTTTTTATTCCACTGAGGAATTGTGCCCTTGACTACTCCCTTATGTATTTGTTTGGGGGTTTTTTTTGGTGAGGATTACATGAAGAATTAGACAAATTTATAAACTACCCAGAGAACACAATCATTTACTCACAAGCAATATAAAGAAGACATGCAATCAATCTGATACATTCACTGTAGACCTATTGCTGTCTAACTAGCTCTTAGGAGGCCTAATTGGCAAGGGTTCCCTAATGAGCTAGAAAGAGAGAAGACTGAGGATAGAGTGGGGAGCACTACCCCCTCCTTTGGAGGCAACCACTATATTTCCTTTTAGGACTGGGTTTCTGACCCTTAAAAGACATAAGAGGAAAGAATGTTAAGAAAAATGGAGAATGAGAGTGAACCTAACATGCCAGACTAGGAATTTCCCATGGGAAGCCAACAAACTCCCTGAAGAGGATTTGTGATTTCTCCCTGTCCTCTCAGGTAACACAGTGCTACCAGAAGCATGGTCATGCCTCTCATTAATTTTCTTCTTCTTTGATACAGAAGACTTACATTCTCAACCTCTGCATTTTACTAGCTTCAGAGGACAAAGCATGTTTTGTGCCAAACAATGACTTGATGTGAAAGGGTTAAGTTTAACAGATGCCAATATAGTTCTTTAAAATCACATTCAATCTTTAATTGCTGGTAACAAAGACTTTTTGCAGCATACAGAGTTGCCGGGAATACTCTTCTGGTTCAGTGTCGCTGGCAAGGAAAAGCCTTGTCGACAATGCTCATTTTTCTGTGGCACCCTTTGGTTTGGCTGATGCCGCCAGAGTGGCAATACTGATGAGAGGGGCACACAAAATGCCTAGAAGGTAGCACAGAAGGCTACCTAATCCAACCGTAAAAATAACAAGACCATGGCCAGAAAAACCACCTCCGGACACTCCAGTCCCATGACACTGTGGGCTGAGGAAGGCATCTAAGCAAACTGCTTAGCCTCACCTTTCATGAACCAGTTGCTAGTTAAGAGGGACCTATGGAGATGGAGAGAGAAGGGTGAAGAAATGAGGGGGGGTATAATAAGTTATGCGGACCAGGTGGCTGGGGCTGTCTGGAGCTACCTACTGAGCAGCCCTGCCCTTGATTCCTGCAGCTTGGGCAGGGCAATGCAACACACCAGACCTGTTGCTCAGACCATACCACACTCATCAAACTTACTGTGCTATCATGAGGAGCAAAGGGAAGCAGCTGACTTCTCTGACTTGAAGGGCAAGATCCAGGATGGGCAGAGCAAGTGTGCCACGGCATCAGCACCTATCCAAGGCACCTGTCTGGCAAGTACCCGTGTCTTCTGTGCCCCTATTATGTACAAGGGCAGCTGGCCACTGACCACCTTATCATTCTCACCTTCCCATATTCTACTGGCTGAAATGAGACATCTTACCCAAACAGCAACAGGAAATCTTGGGCAACATAGCCTCCCCACAGAATAAAGCAGCAGGTAAAAATAAAGAATAAATGAATAAATCATAAAATCAATATTTTGGCAGCATTCATCCCTTGCAAAATTTTTTGTCATTGAGGAAGTTTCCTGAGAAACAGAGACATACACAGGAACCACCACCTTTCATCCATCACCACTGTTGTCCTTCAGTCCTGGTGCCACGTACCCCAGCCCAAACACACAGACACTTCTTTTCAGAACAAGGTAATGCCTTGCTCCCACGAGGGCACTCTATACTTGGAGCCTTTCAAACTGAGCATTAGTCACCTTTCTTTCCCCTGAACAATGCTTTGTCCTCTTACATGCTTTTTCTTGCCCTTCCTTGCTCATAATCCTCATGGCCTTCACTTTCCCCCCCACAGCTCACCAAAGAGCACCCCTGCCCCATGTGAAGGCCCCCTGTATCCCATTACTGACCATGAGAATCTCCTAATCCTTTGCACTCAGTTTTGAGACCATTACAGATGCACTGCACATTGAGGCCTCCCAAGGCATCAGACTAAACACATCCTGTGGCTTTCAGCTCACCTTCCACTGAGCAGCACTGTAATACTCACTTACAGACACTCTAAGTGCAGAAGCACTTCTTAATAGCAATGAAAATAATGTTCTTTTCACTCTGCTGAAAACATGGAAGATTTCCAGCAGCAAGTCAGGCAGTCAGCCTCCCCTCAACACCCACTCCTGCAGGCGTGCGTAGGGAAGAAGTTCACTCTCTGACATGGAAGCCTGTCATTCCTCCAACCCCTCTCTCTTCTCTGATGCCCACATACACACTCTTACACTTTTTTCCTGGATACCTTCCCTCCCTCAGAGATTGACTGAACCACCCAAGCAGATCACAGGCCTCTATATTCAAGGTGCAGCTCAAAAAGTAAAAAGAGCATCTTTTTATCAGGCCACGGTAACATACTAGGGTCTGGCTCAGTGAAAGAACAGATCCATCACCCTCTCCACACCATCAAAAATTAACTTAAAGTGATAAAATTATTCATTCAGTCTTTACTACCTCCTCTGATGAAGACTTTGTTGGCCAATTATTTCAAGGAATGCAACATTACAAATGGGAACTCATTCGCTGAATTGTTTTATAGGCCAGCATTCATCAATTTTGCACAGGCTGCTTTGTTTTTTAGAGCTAATTTCTAATCCTAACTCACATCACAGACACACATCTCTGCTTGGATTAATTAAGATCTCAGAGAGAACCTTCTGCTCCATTACCCTCCGTTACTGATTTATAAAAGAGGCCATGAAGCAATGTTCTTAATGATAATGAGGAGGATATTTTATCCCTTAATTCCATTCCTGGTTCCTGTGCTTAAAATGCAGAGAGACATAGATATTTCAGGGAATAAGGAGAAAATCTTTCCTAGCTGCATGGCATCCTTCATTGGGAGATGCAATCCTTAATTTTTCTCTCCATAACAAGCATTTTGGTTAGTGATCCTTCACCCTAACAAACAGTGACTGAAAAGAGGAGAGAGACCACCACCACCCAACACTAAGGGGACAGACCATCAGGAGCAAGAACTCATTTTTAACACTAATGATGTGAAAGAGCTCCCAACAGGACCAAAAGAAAAGGCCATAGGAAACTAAGGCCAGTATCAACAGATGGAGACAGGATGACTATGCAAGCCCTGAGAGTAAGGACAGGAGGAGTGTGGAAAGCACTGAGGAAAGACACCAGGCTAAGTAAGTTCTCCTGCAGGCACTAACTGAGCTGCTTGGCCTCCTCAGATGAGAGAGACCACCTAGGTTTATTTTACACAACCAAAGTAAAAATGTCCACATCAGCTGTGAGACACAGACGAAAAACATTCACCAAGGTGGGTAGCGTAACATTGAGGATTTACCCCTACCAAGCCTCCCACTGCTTGATAGGACAGAAATCCAGCTCCTGGCAGGAGAAAGCACCAAAGGAAAGGCAGAAAAAGTGAGTTACAGCAATAGGACTGGATTACTGAAGTGGCGAAAACAGCCACAATTCTCGCTCTCAGGACTTTTCCTTTGACTTTATTTGAGCTGAAATCCAAAACAATCTTATTCCCACTATGAATTTCCCACAAACAGGAAGCAGCAGTGACATTGATAAAAATGACAGCTTCACAGCACCATGGAGGGGAATCCCAGGATATTCCTCTCACAGGCAGTCACTGCTCCGCAAATGCGGGAGAGCCACAGACCTTGGGAGGACAGTCTGTATTTCCATGGGATGAGACCTTGGTAAAGAGATACACATTTTCCCCAGCATGTCCTTCATTGCCTGCTTCTCTGCACCTCCCAGCATCCACCCACAGCTACTTTCACTTAGAAAATTAGACTATCAAAAAAGGCTATCTTCATTTTAAATGGTTTACCTAACCTCATCCAACCCTAATTTTAACTATGTTATTTTTGTAAAGCTGAACACAATTGGCAAAACAAAAATGTTTGTCTTTTACCTATCTTCAACACCATCACACACAAAATACACTGCCAAAAGCAGGTCTGCTTCTTTCCAAAAACAGCAAGCTAGGTGGATAGCCCACAGAACCTACTGTAGGACTTACCTGGACTTATCTCTGTAGCATCCAGGCACATCTATCTCTGCATTTTATACTAATTGGGCAAAAATATAAACCAGAAGTGATTTCCATTATATCACACAAAAAATTTAACAGAACAGAGAAGCCCTGACTCCCTCAGAACCTGTAAGTGACATCAAAGTGGTGAATGGGCCGTGTAGGTAGTTGTGTGTATCATTGGGCCTATTAAAACCATATCCCACTTGCAATTTTGTACAAGTCTGCTAAAAAAGGATGTTTATCTCAGAGTGAAAACTGCTATTTTGAATTTTTGAGAGATTTTTAACATGAGATTGTGTACCATGACTCAGTTAATACCCTTGTTTTCAGTCTCAGGGATAAGAGTTTTTATGATTTTTTGATTAAATACTTTTGGTGTACAGAGAAAATTATTCTGCTCTGCTACATTTTTTCCATATTTTTTATTTTTTTATACCAGCTTAATTTCGGTAAGTCATGCTAAGGGAGGCACAAAACAAAGCATACAGCATTTACATTAGTAGCTATAGAACAAGGAAGATGTAATCCATGTTGTCTAGCATTTCTCCACAAAACTGAAAGCCAATTTTACTCTTGCTGAAGCCCTAATCCTATCTGAATTCTTCAAATGACAGGCAGAGTTGCTCTGTCTTGTACCATGCTGAAGACATACATATTTACAAGTAATTTGATAAACAAATTATTTTGCAACTAAGATGAGTTTGACAGATACAAATGGAATCAGACTAATTGTGTCTGATTGGGTCAAAATGGTATTCCATCTTGGCCTCTAAAAGAAAATAAAAGGAGAACCTGCTTGCATTTTACAGAGTACTGCCTGAAGGCCAGACTTCCTTCCCACCCGTGCCAAGATGCAGAGCCCTGATTCTGTAGGTGTGCAGAGCCAGACATGACCTTTCCCTCAGACTGCTCCCTCAGACATAGCTAATGAGAGCACCACTCTGCTACAGAGGTGACAAAAGATGATGGCCTTCATTCTATAGGACTGTTTCATTGGCACTGATGGCAGTGACTTCTGCAGCTGAGCAAAGACAACAAAGATATGTACTTGTAGAATACTGCTGGCATTCATTTGCCCCCACACACTATTATTTCTTATCCACCCCACGTCCCTCCATCTTAGCCAGAACCTCTCAGCTCCCAATAGCCAGGTCTTTCCATCTGCTACTAAGAGCAGGAACTTGTAAGAAAGCTGTAGAGTAACCAGGGACCTCACAGCAAGGAATACTTGCAGGAAGTACCTGCAATATGAATACGCGCACACACGCAAACAGGTAGGTGGTGAATCAGTGCACACCCCATGAACCCTATGCAGCCCAGATGAAGCATCACAAAGCAAACACTGAACTACCTAATCTGTGCATGGAAGTCCTTTTCCAGCATAAGGGGAATGCTTGGGCAATATGAGGTGAGAGCTGATTCTACATCAGTGCCTGAAGCCCTTCCAGGACAGGAAAGGCAAGGCCAGAACAACACATTGGAGAAACCACTTCAGGGGATCAGACACAGCACCTCAGTCAGAGATCTATGAGCCGCACACCAAATCAGACCCCACCCTTGCCACAGATTCCCAGGGACATAAGGACTCCCAGCTCCCTGGGGAGAACTGCATCTACCTTTTCCAGATTCACTATAATGATGGCAATTTCTCACATATACTCTGCCATGATAGTTTAAAAGCCATGCTGCAGAGCAAGTTGAGCTGAAAACACCCTTCCTGGCTTTATTACTACATTGTAAACAATCACCTTTGCTTTCATTATATTCTTACCCAGACACTCAGAATCTTTTTTGTTTTATTATTTTAATAGGAGAACCATACATGCTCTATTTTCCATTAAGCTCTTTACATATGTATTTTCCAGATGCTTCTGATGATCACCATTCAGATCTTCCTTCCCAAAGACAAGGTTATTAAAAAAAAGAAAAGAAAAGCCATTTACTCTCCCCATATGTACCACATCTCTAAAGCTGACAGTTTTTTCTTCAGGATAGGGAAGTTATTTGTTTGTTTTAAAATGAAAACAGGCAGACTTGGAGAACAGAGAGAATGAAATCTCAGAGGGCTCAAGCAGTCTTTAAAAAATTCCCCATAAGCAGCTTAATAGCACTAAAGGTTGATTCACACAAGAAATGATGCATCAAATGCATATAATTTTTACCCTTACATCAAGAGCTCAGTCTACATGTATGTCCTCATGCATAGTCAAGGCCTGCAATACAACTTAAAGCTGAGTCAGACTGCAAAAAAGCTTTTTCATTCTCTAACATGAAACATATGTTAAGAGCATGCTCTCTTCACAAATTTCAGCATAAATTTGGAGTACATTGATTCAGATACCAACAAGAATTATGACACGAATTGAAGAATATATCTCTATTTGAACCTTTAAAACTTGTGCTGCAAGTGGCTGCATCCCAGAAAAGAGACAACGGGTAGCAGAGACTAAATTTTAATGCCAAAAGCTTAAAAGTATTTAGTAATTTTAGATTCCCCCCCTGAGATGCTTTGGGTGTGCCAAAACTGCAACAAAATAAAAGCTCATAATTTTCTAAATGTCAAACTCTCTCCAAATTCAGATGCAAAAGCTTAGGTCCCTAGCCCTATATTTGATCACATTCAAGTATAAATACTGACAGTTTCAGCGCATAGTAATAATTCATACTCCTCCACAAGATCCTGATTCCTATAGTCAATATAGTTAAGCACTTTCATCTATGCAGCATGATGTCCTAGGTTTCATTTCAGTTTTATGTGCTCCCTATCTCTGAAAATCATACTATTTCTATTTAGGAGTCCTGACACAGAATTAAGTGTAGTATGATATTTAAGAGCCACACAAGTCCTACTGTCCAGAGGTTTCAATAGTTTGTCACAGTAATGAAGTATCACAATCCTTTCACAGATGAGAAAAAGTGAGAAAGACATTTTATTACAATGGAAATGGTCTTTAAAAAAGAGTGCTGCTTTAAATGGGAAATGTGCAGACTGCAGTATTACAGCCTTCTGCAAAGATAACACATTAAAGACCCTTCAGTAGCCAAACATGTCACTGAAGTTAGGCAAGAACTTAGCCAGATACTTCGCAGAAGCAAGGCTTTCTTGGAAAACTGAGAAAGCTGCTGTTTCACAGCAAGAGATCTGAATGCTATCAACTAAAAGCAAAAAACCCAAACGTTAAACAATTAACCTTCTGACAAATAGTCCTAACAGGGAATTTCCATAGCAGAAAACATGTGGCTCAAAGAAGTTGTGCACCACTTAAGCAGCTCATTTGGGAAATTTAATCCTTTGACAGTATTAGTATATAACACCAACCCCCTCAGTGGCTAAATTTTAGTAAGTCCTATGCACCACCAAGGACTCTGACTTTAGAATCTAAGGATAAAAAGTAACACTGGGGACTCCCTAGAGGTGGGCATTCTTCACCTCCAAGCAAGGACCCCTGAGATAATCATGCTTCAGAGAACAAATTTCCACTTTTGCGTACAAAATAGCAGTCAAAGCAATATCTGTTTCAGATCTTACTTAAAGTTATGCTGAAACAGCCAAATACCGGTTCACTTACGTAGCTTGCTGATTTGCTTTCTGCATTTCCACATTTCCAGTTGAATGTGAAGATGTACTTTTCCCAATTTCTCTGCTGGTCATCTTCTTCATAAACGTAATGCTGGACAGCACATCACAGCAGCTGCATCCTTGTTCTTTTCAAACTCCAGGCCAAGGTTCTGTTTACACATGTTGATAAAAATTCTTTTGACAGGTATAATTTGCAATATTAAATGAACAGAAGCCTGCCATCCTGATGAAAATTTGCAAACCATACAAAATATGCAAAACTAACTAACTGACCTTGGCCAGAGAATCAAGGCTTAACAAACATGGCTTCAGTAACAGCTCCATAAGAAGTTGTTTGTTTTGGTTGGGGTCTTTAGAAAGCAAACCCATGAATTTGAAAGTGGCATATTTTATGTGATTGTCAACAGTTTTCTGTTGCTTTTTGTTTTGTTGCTGTTTTGTATTATAAAGAATGATTTGTCAGGGAAAAGCTGTACTTTTGGTGCAAAAGAGGTACCCAACAGCCTGTAGACTGCGTAGGATGGGAAAATACTTGTCGAACTTGTAACTCTGTGGAGTGAGAGATTAACAGGTGGTTCTTGTTTCTGTCAACCTCATTTCCTGCAGCATCACCATGGCATTGCAGGGAGCCCGTATTCTTCATGTCTCCAAACAGCTCAGAACAAGAGTAAGTTTTTGCAGTAGAAGGCCATCTCCCCACACAAATCAACACACTCAGTTGTTAATTCAACTATTTAAATCTAGACTAACTCTAGGGACCTCAGCAGACATACTGAAGATCCATGTTAACAAATATGAATATAAGATCTCTTGTTCTACACAGGTGAGCAATTTATTAGAGAGAATGTAGCAAACTACACATAATTCTTTAATTGCATTTTTTCCACACAGATCTCCACTCTTCACACTAAATCTAGCCCTGACAACTAACTAAATACTTCTATTCTGGAACCCAGGTAGGTAGGCTGGTTGGTGGCTCACTGGCTGGCAAGCCCTCTGCCGGGTTTAAAGGCCTTTATAAACAACGTCAATATTCCATGTAATTGTTTTTTCAACCTGGTCAGGTTTCTGTGCACTCTAATTGTTCTATATCAATGTGGTAAACACTTCCTGCAGACAATTTGTTAGGAAGTTTGGATTTTATATAACCCAGGAAATGAAGTCACCAGACCTGTGGGCTGCCTGTAGTGATTCAGCCCCCTGGTTCCTGCAATAAGCAGGCACTTCAGACACAAAAATCCAGAGGCAATGACAAACTAGAGGAAAGAAAAAGGGAACATACTAGTTTCTCCATACACTCTATTCATATTTAAAAATTCAGAAAGTTGCAAAGAACTTCCACAGACTTTCAACCATTTATTTTTATCCCTGGTGCCAAAATTATAAATAAATTCTGATCCCTCTTGTCTTCAGTGCATTGGGGAACAGAATGGGACACAATGTGTAGGAGGAGATTGAAGTTTCTGTCTGTATCTTTTCACTAAGGGAGCAGTACTTTTTCTTCTTTACTTCATATTTCTATTGGTTACAAAATACATGTGTCACTTTCTATTAACTTCCCTGGTTTTGCATCATCAATCACTTATCAGTGCTCTGGAAAAATGCTACATAGCTACAGCTAATGCAGCATCTCCTGAAATGGCCTAAGTGTTCTGAAAAGTTCAAAGCTTTTTGTTCAAAACTAACTTGGATTTGGAGCTTTCTGCTGGTTTTGATTGTTTCAGAAAGCCTGTGAGGAAATTCAGGAAAACGTAAGATCTAGACAGTGGAACAGGCTGCCCAAAGAAGTTGTGGACTCCCCATCCCTGGAAGTGTCCAAGGCCAGGCTGGATGGGGCTTTGAGCAACCTGGTCTAGTGGAAGGTGTCCCTGCCCATGGAACGGGAGTTGGAATGAGATGATCTTTACAGTCCTTTCCAACCCAAACCATTCTACGATGTAATCCTCTTTCTTGAAAGTTATTTTACCAGTCTTTATGAAATGTACAATTTGTCTCCTTCACTGTGAGTGGACCTCCTGAGCCATGCTCTTCAGCACCCATGGAAGTTCTTGTTTAGCCTTCACCATCATACAGCTGTGGTGTATGACCTCAACACAGTCTTCCTCTAAAGTCCTCTAACTACGCAAGAGGAACCAAAATATTAGCTAAGCAGAATAACATTTCCTTCCAATGGTCATAACAAATGTCATTGCAAAGAAGGAGGAAAAAGAGAGACAAAAGAGAAAATGTAAAAAGTCTAAAGGAATTTCACACTGCAGACAAAGCAATAATCCTTGGCTGCAAAATATCCTGGAAAATATTCCCCATTTAATAAAGGTTTAAATCAGGAAATCTGTTCAATCCATATATATTCCAGTGACAGGATCAAACCACAAAATCATCTTCTTCTGAACTGACTGGCTTTGGGGACAGTTGCTGGAACATGAGGACTTCTGCATGTCTAAGTTTTCTACAGAGGAATGATTACTCTGCAAATCACCATCAGTTCCTCTTTCTATATGACCCTTATTGTTGATGTGGGTGGGCACACGCAGGAATCTTTTCCTTTTCCTTCCAACAAATAGGCAGACGGTTGAATTGGTACAGCTCCCACCACCAGCCATCCTGTCGGTGCTGTTACGCCCTTCTCCCACAAGTACACCACAACTGCAAATCTGTGTCTGTTGCTGGCATGCACAGATTAACAGTGTTACAGTACCCTCACACTGCTGCAAACACTATCAGGGATTAGCACAAGCCAGTATTACCTGTGAACCCTGACTGACTCCAAATTCAGCAAAAACTAGCCATATCTGGCACATTTCTTTTCTGGCAGGGACCACAGAAAAGTGAGTTGGAGATGACAAGGAAGAGAAATCTGAATAATCACACAGGGGCTAAACAACCAGAATGGTAGCAAGCAGATGAGAAGAGATAAGGAAAGGTCTGAGTCTCCCTTTGCGCACTCGAATACTGGCGGGTCAGATCAGGCTTTGCGCTATCCCCATTTCAACACTGCATAGGAAGGGAATGAGTAGAAGACAAGTACTTTGAGTTTCTTGAAAAATACCAGTAAAAGCAAAGAGCAGAAAAAAAACAGGTGGGCCTACCATGTGTGGAGATAGAAAACAGGTAGTGAAAGATACAGCACCAACAGTCTCAGGGGAATAAGGAAAACAAGAGGACTTTGGCTCCCCCCATTACAGAACATAATCATCTACCATCAGATGCCATTTAGATGTGCTTACCCTACTTTGATTAAATGCACATAGCCACTTTCTTTTTACTGTCTTTGATATTTCAAAGCTATTAGATATACTGCAGAATTTACTTTATTCTGTTCATTTTTACTCTCACTGAGGTTTTTCTCTTTACAGGTCACTTGATCCTGGAGCCAATGATAAAATTCATCTTCAAAAGATGAGTGGAAATAAAATTTGAATTTAAAAATAAAATAAAATAAAATCCTTCTGGAGACCATCCTGCTGACAGCCTGTCCCACTGAATTTAATAGGAGTACCCTTGGAAATTAATCAAGCCTGGTTTATCCTTCCATTACCCTCAATACTGGCATTTATTAATTTAAAAGCATAACAACAATTCTGCTAAATGTTTTTACATATTATCCATGCACTCACGCTGCTAAGTTCTTCACAGTTGGAAAAGAGATTCAGAGCTTCAAATGGGTAAGAGAGGCAACAGTCATAAGAAAATCCCAAGGGAGAAACAAAAGGACTTAATAGCAGGCTATTATTAAACTCTATTTGATATATTAAAAAATCACAAGGAAGCCTGTCAAAAAAATTACCATGATCAAATAAATTGCAAGGCAAAGCTGCCAGTCATGTCTTGCAAACTGGTATGGCAGAGACATGAAGGGAAATAAAATGCGCAGAGCCCAACACAAAATCAGGTTTGCACTGCCAAACACACTCCTGTCCTGCTTGTGGCCACCCTGCCTTCATCCAGCCTGCACCAGCTTCCCCCTTGGCACCTCATCCTTCATTTCCACTTGGCCATGCAGTGGCTAAAGGTGCTGCAGAGGCTCAGCATTGGGGCTGGGAGCCCCACTCCCACTTCATTCCACCTCCTCCCCAGCGAAACTGTTCTTCTACTCAGCTCCTTGTTATCTCCTGCCTACGCACACGCTGTATTCATACGTACTTTGCCACTTTGCAAAGTGCTCTTGGGATTACTTAGGTACTGCACCAACCCAAAGTTGCTCCATTTTACAGCACTAAAATCCTGGCTTCATAAAACTCAACCTCACACAGCAGAGAACTGCCAGAGAGATTAACTTCAAAATGTTCCCTTTAAAGTGCACAGTGTCAAAACTCTGTACAGTGGATCACAATCAGTGCTTCTTCAATGCAAAAGCCATTCCTCCTTCAAGAGGTTTGGTTGGTGAGGCACCTAAGGGGCAGACATGGGAGAAGCCAAGGCTGGACATGCAGCCTCTTCTCTTTCCTTTGCTCCCAGTTGTGCCAGTACTGCTCAGGTGTAGCTGCATAACCTGAGTTTCTCTTTCTGCAGTCCTCCATACATGCATTTCCCAGGGACAAGTGACTATGAGTTTAAAACAGCAGCAGTATTACAGCCGACTGATGTAACACTATAGCAGGGCAAAGTTTGGAGAAAGAATCAATAATTTTCCAGGTAAGCTGAAAAAGCTGGAGAAAAAAGAAAAGCATCTGGGCACCAGGGGCCTTTTTTGGATTTCAGGAAGCTAAAGGCTGCAACAGGGGAATTTGAGAGCTAAAATACATTTTTTTATCTTCAGTTTGTAATATCAGTGTAATCTCGAGTAATTTGTTCCTCTTCATTGCATTTACTAGACCTTTAGTTTGCATTTGGCAAGCAGAACATCTGAAACCCAACAAATCCCAGTCAAGAAAAAGCAGCCAAAAGCCTGGCTGGTTGCAGGAGGTGTGTGCTTGCACACCCTGGTGTCCCCATGCACTTCTTTAGTTATAACACTTAAATAGAAGTTTAGAAAGCAAAAACATTGTTCTGCTTACATTTCCAGATGCTTCTTGTTCCCTGCTCTCCCCATTTCACTGCCAAAAAAACCCAACTAGCACTGCCTCAGTTTAAGGGGCATCAAGATCTTCTGTTTGGTTGAGGTTTTTTCCCCCCTTAAACAGTTTAAAATCTTGATAATCTGTAGCTTAGCTATCAAATCTAGTATGCTTAAGTGAGAAAACCCACTGACATCAACAGAACTGCTCACATTAATAGTTACAGATTGATTTGGCCTTAAGGCTTTAGATGTGTTTAAACCATTTAGATAAATTCTACGCCTTGGACTGGTTTTGCAGTCTAAACCATTTAAAACAAGAAGCAGCCCAAAGGAGGCCACAAAGGCAGCACGGGAGAGAGAGAAGAGCTGCTACCACTTTATTTACCATGTTATGTGGTTTGTGGCAGTAACACTTAGTAAAGCTAAGGCTTTCTGCACCTGCCTTGAAAAGCCCTTCTCCAGAGGCAATAAGTCTGACAAACTGCTTGAACGTGGCTCCTGGACTGAAAAGCAATAGGGAACTTACATAGAGAAAGATAATCTGAATTTGAAAATCTTTTTTTCTTAGGCACCCTCCTTGAAATTGCTGGGACATTGTAAATTATCCCCAAACCAAACACTGCAAAGCTGAGAAATGTTCAGTTATTACACTGTATGTTGAGCTACAATTATGTAAATGTATTTGACACATATATAGTAATAAAAGTGCAACGATATCACCCAGACTGTCCAAAGTAGGTCCTGAAATGATGCTAGGCAGAAAGTCTGGGACAATGATGTGGACATCCTTGCGTCAGTACAGGCCAGGTGACAGAGGGGAGTACTGTGACTACCTCAAAGAAAGTACAACAGCATTGGTTCGGTGTTATCTTTGACTGGACCTATCTATCATCACAGAAGCCAGGCCATGAAGCTCTATTTTAATAAGATCTCACTGAAAGGCATTCTTTTATCCACTTCCTCTTGTTTATTATTCTTTCAAATATCTGATAAGATACTTTTCAACTGCGGCTATTCACTTTCTGTTTGCGTAGGTCTTGGGTTCATCACAAGTTACAAGGTCAGCATTAATCTAAACAATGGTTGGTTATGGGCGATTTTGCCAAGTAGAAAACACTCTAAAGGCTAGATGGTTATCATCAATAGGGCAACGCACAGGCAGGAGAAACAAGCCCTACTTACAGGCGTGTGGATTAAGCAGAGCTACTCAGATGCCAGGTCATGGGTGTAGCACATGCACCAGAAGCCACAGCTCCTGCCCAGGGCTTGTTAAGAAGAAAAAGTAGGGAAGGAAGGAGGAGCTTCTCTCCCTTCTGCTCCAACATGTCAGCACGGCCAGCTGGCCAGGTACCTGTCAGGAGCATGGAGGGGCCATCCAAAAGGTGCAGAAAGCTATCTTAAACCTGCAGAGCATATTTAAGGCAAGGAAAGAGCCTGCAAAGTGTGTCTTTTCCAGCTGTGCTCTGTGCTGTCTTCCAGCCCACAGCAATATCATTTACTAGCAACAGACTGACAAGGTGCCCTGCAGAAAATTCAAAAAACAAAAAACCAAATTCTGTAAAACAAGGGAAATAGCAAGTCTTTGTGCAACCCTTAAAACTGATTTCTTTGAGGACTGCTGACTGATAGCTGACACAAAAGAGTAAAGCACCATTGGCTTGTAATACCAAAATACTTTAATTGTATTTACAGTTTGTCACTTGTAGAACCAAAACCTTCCAAAACATACGCCCTGAACCTGGAATCCAGCTTATCTCTTGGCCTTTACATTCCCTTCTTCAAAACACACCCCTTCCTGCACTCTCACCAACAGTGACTCACACCAACCTAATGAAAAAAATTAAAACCCCAAGAGAAAAAAAAAAAAGAAGACAACAACTACTATCAAACCTTGTATATGCAAGCAATTTTATAACCATGTTTTACACAAATCTGTTTTCTGTAGGTCTCCTGTCCATGAGGTAGACTGTATTTTCAGACTGGCACTAGGCACAATGAAGACCTTAGCACTAATACCCATCTATTACCATTAATGGAACAGCCTGCAAAGTGATATTTGTTCTCCATGTCCTGTTTGACCTCCAGATTGGCAGATCAACCTTTTCGGAGCAACAGCTCTTTGCAAAGGGAATGCAGATACAAGCACTGGCAATAGTCAGCCCAGCCAGAGTGTTAACCCTGACTCAGGAAAACAGCTGCTCAAGAGGATAAATCTCTATGGTGATGAAATTGCTGGTTGCTCTAAGAATGGTAGCTAGCACTTTTCCAGGGTTGTTATTTTATGGTGAGAACCAGAAATCAATTAAATAATTTCTTGCCTCTGCTAGATATTCACAGTTTGCAAGAGCTGCTACCTTAAGCAAGATCTGATTTGGAGGCCTTCAAGGGAACCATTCCTAATTCTCTCATTAAACACCTCTGAGATATCCTGTTCTCTGTATTACTTTTATAAACACCTGAAGTAAAAATATTTACATTATGACTTAACTATTCACTCTGATTGTGCAGTAACCTTGGGCTGACAATCCATATTGTGTTTTTTTTAATACCATTTTGTTCAGCAATTGTTCAACACACAATGGTCTGATGGTCCAGCTGCAGCCAAGAAGCACACCACAAAGCTGAGGAAAAGTGCAGGCACCCAAAAACTGATTCTCTGGCCATCGTCATACCACAGCCCAGCTAGCAAGGCCAGTTATCTCGTCCTTCTCAGTCAGATCAGCTGCCAAAATCCCCAAAAGGTCGAAAGATCTGCTGGGAATGGCAGGGCTGAAGGGAAGTCTTCATGACTTCAGCCACCATGATGAGTGGAAGTACAGCAGCTGTTGAGTTAAAGCTTTACAACCATGGAAAATTTTTACATGCTGAGATAAGCCTCCAAAGCAGCCAAGGATGAGAACTCACCTCTCGCAACATCAAAGCTGTTGTATCTGGGGTGATTCCTTTGAAATGGTGAACTTTGAAGGGAAAAAGGTGAAGGGCTAATTCAGTCTGCATTACAAGTAGCTCACTGCTCTTCACTTCTGCAGCTATATGCATCTTCACATACTTCTAGCACACTCACTAAAGCATATTTCCTACAAGGATATTTAATACTGTTTATCAAGAACAAGGTCAATGAGAGAAGCAAGATTAGATATTTCAAAAGATATGTTCCCTTCTGTTGCCATAACAAAGAAAGGTACATTAAATCAACACTGCTAAGCTGAATTCAGATTTAAGCAGCCCTCCTTGCCACAGAATCACACACACATACACACACACCCCCTCACCCCACAATGCCTCTCTCTTGTTACAGAACGGGCTGTGGCAGTCAGGGTTACATCACAACTATACATGGCCTTCCTTTAGCAACCACCTTAACTTTATTGATTCTATAGTTGATTATAATGGCAACAAGCTCAATTCTGATTGTTTATAAACTTTTAAAAGGTCATCAAGAAAAGAGAAATAAAAGCTGTTTTACCTGACTATTTTTGTGGCATGCAGACCCATGGAAGCTATTGGGAGAAAACCAAAAATGCAACAGGAAGGAAAGACAAAACCCAAAAATCCCAAACTAAAAAAGGGAGGACATGTCTGTGGCTGTGGGAGGGTTACCTGTATTCTCTGCTCTGCCATAAGCTTCCTCAGTGACTCTGGACGCAAACTGGGTCTCCCACTAACATGTGTTCTTTGCAAAAACTCCCCACCTCCAGTTCTGTGGACCTGACCTTAAAATTTTTATTTTATAAGCTGTTTTGTTGTTGAGGTTTTTTTAATCCCAGGAAGAGGTCATGGATAACTTCTTTAAAAAGAGTGAAAAGAGAGAGAAACAAACATGAGCTTAATGTTTTTTAAAAGTGCACGATTTTCAGGCAGATGGTTACAGGATTTCATCACCAGCTGGCAAAGAAACCTCTCCCGCTGCTCCGTAGCTGTGAACATACCTGAGTTAAAAGTGCATGTCCATACTACTCCAAAAAGTAGTATGATCTGGCTTTCTTCAGGTCTATTCCATAGCTCTGACCTGGAGCCCAATACAAGTTATATTGGGGAACTACAAGATCACACAGAATATTCCTGTTCCAATCACTCAAAGCTGATATTCCTTTAACAGCACTGCTGTATTATATCTTGGTCCCACCTACACACACAGAGTCCTTCTTAATCCCACAAGAAACACAACAGCAAGTTTGCAATGTAAGCAAAGCGTAGACTATGTGGTGGCCAATTTCTTGTTCGGAGGTTTTTCTGGGAAGAACTCCAACTCATGTGATGCACAGGACCCTGTCTTATCATTAAAAGGAAATATCACTTAGCAATATTTTACATTTCAAGACAAGAAGCAGCTAACTAAATGTCAACATTTTAAAATATAAGAACAGCATTTCCTCTGCTTTACCTGAGTTAGTCAAAGGTAGCTCCTATCCCTTGTGTTTTCATATAGAGTTCTCAGAAAATTATTTGATACTATTTTAGAAATTAAAATAACAGATAGTTTTATACCATCATTCGAATGAGATCTCTTTGAGCAAACTACTGTGTTTCCTGAACAGCACAAATATTATCCTTATGAATGAAACAACTATTTCCAAATATGGATTGGAAAATATTCAGCTACCAGATATTTGGAAAAGCAAGCACCAAAAGAGGCTCAGAAGTCCGATACAGATGTCTAAGTCTCAAGAAAGCATTCCACCCAATCAGTCGCTGGATTTAGAGTCAATCATTTCTCTGAGTCACCCATTTCATTGCTATTCTTCACTTATTTTGGGTGTGGACTGAAAGCAGTTGCTCTTAGTTCCTGAAAATTCTATGATGTGAAATTCTTACCCCAAAGCAAAAGGAAAAAAGAAAAAAGATCACAGTTTCTGTCTGCAATCAGACTATGTCCTTTATGCAGCACCTTCTTTTCCAACTCCCCTTTTGCTGCTCATGTACCCGGTACATGCCTGCTGCCAACCCATATTGCCCATCTCCCAAGCTTTCCAAGTTCCTACTTCTCTGCTCTACTCAGCAAGAAATATGTGTTGCTGGGTTTTGTACTGATGCCTGCCACCATAGACTTTGAGGCCTTGCATCTGTTAGCCATGTTCTCTCATTAAGGTTCCCACAACAAACAAAAGCCTCAAAAGTCTCTTTTCTTCCTGCTCTTTTCATAACGATGCCCTTCATTCTCTGTCCATCATAGCTCATACTTCATCCATCTTATTTCCATTATAAGTTCAAAATCTCAGCATTCCAAAACAGCATCCAAACAAAAGACTCTCCAGATATGAATGCCATCTCAAATCAATTACCACAGCATTCATCCCTCGCAATAATATCTCTATTATATTCTCTTACTATTGAATTCAAAGATTACACTGCTGACATGCTTTCTGAGTTTATGGAGGTGGTGATGGGGAAAGAAAAAACACCACTCTCACAGCTGGTCAAGAGAATCATGTTTTTCAAGTTCCTTAAAACGTAAATCCTGAGCAAGAGAAACAAGGAGCATCTTTCATGTTACAGGTGTACACTGTACATAACACAGAAGAAGCTGACACACCCACAGGGTGTTGCCAGAGTGCAGTCATCATCGGGAAAAATCAAATTCAGTGTTAGGAGAATGACATTTCCATTGGGGAAAATTAGAACTGCACCTGCATTTAGCCCTCTTTTAATCACATTACTCCAAAGCAAATGGAGACCACAGAGAACACTTGCCTCTTAAGAAAAGCAGCAGGTCCAACAAACCATCAGCAACCAAGCATTACTTACCATAATTATCAGTTTTAAGATTCAGAGGTTTTTTTAATTAAGGGGTGGATATTTTCAGTTATAGAAAACTAACTAGGAGATTCAGTGAAAGAGTCTAATAACTGCTTGTTCCAGGAATCTTCATTGAAGTATATTTTAACACTTTTATTATGCTTGGAAATATGTTATACATGATAAATGTTTAAAGCAGCCAAGTGCAAGCATGAAACCATTTTTGTATCAGATTTCAAATAATCTATTCCCTGCTATAAAACATAAGCAAGATTATGCAATAGTTCAACAATACAGGTAACACTGTGCTGTCAACGAAACCCAACTTGCCCTTTTCTAAATACCTTCAAAAATGTTTAACACATTCCAGGCTGTACAGTCATGCATGTCAACTGGGACTGGGTATACTAAACCTATAAAGAAATATATGCAGCCTCCAAAAACCACATGCTTCATGATTCATTCTCCCATATCAAACTTTATTTCATTTCTTGCCTCTTCCTACTGTTTGCTGCATCTTAAGCTAAAGCCCTTCACAGCCAGGATTCTCCCTTTACTTGTTTTGCACTCCTACTTCTAATAAAGTCCTTTGGCACCATATCAACACCAATAACAAGAAAACAAGTAATAAAAAGTGCTGATTATAGGCATGTTTATCAGACCTCTGAGCCCAACATCCATTAACCACAGTTTTCTGTGACACTGTCAGCATCTCTTTGTAGGCAGCCAAAATGATATGACAGAGGTGCTGCAAAGACCACGCCATGAATCACTTTGCTAGTTCACATGGTTAATGTGTTTGGGAACACGGGAATGTAGCAAAAAGTCCTGCACTGAACCAGCTGACACACGGCTCATGAAGCTAGTCTGTGTTAGAAAGGCCCCGTGGTTAGCACCTAGTGGTTAAGCATTGATTTATTCTGTTTTAAGTCTGTGCTTTGTATGAAAAAGCAAGCCTTGAGGAAAGGACCATGCAGAATTTTCTGAACAGCACTTTACACTTCACTCCTTAGTAGAGGAGCATGCTCAGGTCATGTTGAGGATGGGTGCATTGTTCCAAAATATGCTAACAAAAATGTATTTATTCGTTTACAGACTGTGTTATTACATGGAAAGAATTATAAAGGAGCAGGAAGTATTCAAAACCTCCTCCTGAAATTTAATCTTTCAGGTGAACTCAGAAGCACCTTTAAATTTGCCACATGGTAATATATTTCAAGTATTCAAACTTCACACATGTTCTAGACTAGAACAAAAATTATTAATGAACCCAGCCCTCCTCCCTACCATAGTTTAACAAATAGTTTTAATATATTAACTTTATTCACTGGTATTTAATATTCAAGCTGTTATTAACTTCTATAATTTAATGTGGTCTTTAACTCACATTTCCAATACCAGCCAATAAGATGTAGCTCTTCTATGCAAGTTACATTTTTATTCCTGCCAAATTGTAAGTTTTACTAGAAAATTCCAAAGAAAAAACAACTTTCTATGAGAGCCAGGAAGAATACTTTTTTTTCAAAAAAGAAAGTTGTAAAAAGCAACAGCCATGGGCTATGATATAAATAGTTTGAAATTTTTTCATGTGGTATGGTGAATGCTTTTTATATGGTATGATGGGCATTATAGTCCACTACAATTTCTATATTGAATGTTTACCAGAAACTCTTCAGAAATTAAATCAGAACTTGATCCAATTCTTGATGAAGTAATACAGGTTATTTTTGAAGACAAGACAGCTTTCTATACACTTGAAAACAGTTCAAAATATCCCCAGTGGGCAATCTAAGTGGTAATACGCTTAAACTTTAGCAAGAAAGATTTGGTCTTGACATTAGGAAAAACTCCACAGCTTAGGCTAGTGAAACACCAGAGAAGATTGCCTGCAAAGGTCATTGGATATTTGTCACAGGAGGCACTGAAGACAAACCCCCAGCAGGATTCATTGTTCTCAGTGATCAGCTGCATTCAAAGAGGGGGCCCTGATGGCCTCCAGCAGCTCCTGTTGCTTTCTGTGAGCCAATCTTCCTGTGAAGCTATGACCCCAAGAAGCAGTTTTACAGATAGAATTACTGCAACATATTATCTGTGGATTTCTAACCTACAACTCCTGACAGACACTTCCCTGCTCAGTTGACTCTCTGTCCTGTGTGCCAGGTGGCTTTCCTTCTCCTTGTGTTTCCCCCAACACTCCATGCTGGACTAGCCAAGTGACAGCGCATGCTTTGACCAGTCTGGAGCTACCTGTGCACACTGCTGCTGACCGGATGACCACTACTCCTGGGAAAACAGGAAGTGCATGATTATAACCTCCTTTGCAGTTGAGAGATTCTTTTGACTCTCTATAGCTATCTGTCTTCTTTTTCTCTTTTTCTGTCATCTTTATTTCTGCTAGCCATCCAATCAGATATGTGGAAAAGGGCTTAAAGCAAATAGAAAAGTTATCTGTAGATACGTGAAGGAACTGAAAGGCAAACATAAAGACAAATATTACATTAGCCTTGTTAAAAATGGACTTTGGATTAATCCTCACTGGGAAGAATTTGTTAAAACCGTTGAATCTTTTCAAANAAAAAAAAAAAAACAAAAAACTCACAAAAACCCAGGGAAATTTTATGACACTAGAGTTCCTTACTGAAGTTTCTGTAAAACACAGAGCCTTAAGTCATCACATGAATCACTGACAATTTAATCAGCTTCTGTGAGTTTGTCATCCTCATCAAGAGTTGAATTTAAGACCTTCAAAAAGTTCTTTCTCTCCATTTATGAACTGCTGCACCTACTGATTCAGCCACCCACACTACACTTTAGACTACCAGAGATGCAGCTAAGAATCCAGAAAGCTAATATTCAACTTAGAGGCTAAATGAGCTCTGACCAATATAACCCTTAGGTCTCAAGACAGGAGAGCTTTAGGAAATCTTGCTCTAAAATGGAGCACTATCGGGTGAGAGCTCCTTTTGCCCAAATACAGCAAACTTCACGGACATTTTTGGAAACCTTTATGTGAACAGCAATGGGAGAACCCATACACTGCAAGAAGCAGAGCAGGCATAAAATCCAGTGCTAGATTCATCTCATCTATCCTAGAGCTCTCCTGGAAAAAACTTTAGCCTGTTAACATGCTCAGACCAGGAGCTATTTTTTAAGACAAAATTACTTTGCAAGAATGCATGTGGCACATAACAGAGACAGCTTTTTAAAACTAAAGCTCTGTAGGCCACAATCTGCTCTTTTGCCAAGTTAAATGAATACTGCCATCAGTATTCATCAGTATTATTTGATCCATACAGATCAAAGTTCTTGGGATGAGAGATCTTCAAACCTTATTCCATTAAGATTTCAGATCCTCAAAAGTGAGCAGTGCACTTCCTGATTCTTCTGCAGAATGAAATAGTAGCACCAGCATTGTAGACACCCTGGTTTTAAGCCTTTTTATTACTTATGTAATTTATGATATATCGGATGATGTCTTTGCAGAAAAGCCAGGGTTAAGATTTCTTAGCATCTCTAGGTAAAGAATCCTACTGAAGTACAAAAAAGTGCAACAGTAAATAGTGTGTTAGCTATTTCTTCTGGCTTCTTTGGAAGCAGTATTTTATATCAGCTTGAAACAAATGGTGACCCTTTCAGGTGAAGAACACCACAGCTGCACAATTTTTATGGTTGAGTTTTGGCTACAGTCTGAAAAAACCTTGAGACTTTTTCAAATAAAAGGAAGGATTTTTCTGTCACTGAAAAGACAAGGGGAAAATGTTCAGTACCCCGTAATTTGAGTACCTGGTAAAATGTCATTCATCCACCTGAAAACTTGTGGATAATAATTGATTGACATTTTTGAAATGAGATCAACATATTTGCAATACCTCATTTTGTTTTCTGTTCCTTGACTTTTACTGACATCCAGTGGAGACATACTCAAACCTCTTTCAGGGGCTAATACCAACTCCTTTCTTGTAAAACACCTCTAAATTAAGTCACCAATGGAAAGGAAAGCCTGCCTTGAATGTATCTGGTTTTCAGAAGGCTCTTCCGTGCTATGTTCACAACACACATTCCTTTACAAATTCAGTCCTTAAAACTGTTTCATTTCAAGCATTTCAAACACTACATATTCCCAGTTCTGACAAAACCATTTTCATTATTTAGTTTCTGTTGCACTGGTACAAATCCATATTCTCCTCCTTCTTCATCTTATCAACCTACAAATATAGGAAAACAGATCAGAAACAACGCCTGCTTCAAAGACTGTGTCCTCATTACTGTCAAATGAAGCCATCTCGGTGTTCTCATCATAATTTGAAAGAAGGCCAGCATATTATTTTTGTATGTGTGAACTCTGCTTACTGACTGGAAGAATTTGTGAATACCATAATTAAACCCCACATAAGTACATACAAAACACAGATCTTAACAGAGGACCATGTGGGATCCATTAACCACAACCATCTTAAGAAGAAATGGAAATTAAATGATGCTACCTGAGCTTTTTTCTTATACTTCTCAAATAACAGTAGCTCCTAGAATCCATACTTATTACTGACAATTTAAACCCCAGCAATCCCGCGAAGTTCAATGCAGTGGATTCAGTCATGCTGAGATGCTCAGCAGCAAAAAGCAAACCTAAAGCCTACACTTCCATATCCTATCCACACTACTGACTGCTACTCAACAGCCACTCAAGAAAAGCAGAGGTGCTCTGAGATTTGCATCACCCAAGATGTCTAGAACCCTTTCAAGAGAATGAAAAGGGAATCATCTCCAGACTGGAGAACATATGTTTGCTACAAACTAAAATACCCATATTTAAAGGTGCAGCATGTTCTTCCTGAATACATGCATGCAAATCCCACTTAGATTACAAGGGAGCTCTGGACAAGGAAGCCGGAAGCTAACACAGCCTTATATGAAAAGTCTTAACCATCTAAGAGGGAAAAGCACGACAGAGCTAGTTACCCATGGTGAGTCACCTTTTACCATGGAGGTATGTTCCTTGCTTAGGCAATTCTTAATTAACAGCAGGAGTGGGAGACAATTTTCTTTCAAAACACTTTTTTTGTTTTCCAAATACACAAAATGTCTGCATATTGGAAACGTAGGTTCAGCCCTGAATTTCTCAGGTAAGTGTGTTTCACCTAGAAACCTAGGTTTCAAAACATTAATATAGCTTATGGTGCCATATGAACTGTTGAAAACCTGGATCAAGTGGCTAGCAACAATGGACACGATAGCTCCCACAAGAGTGCCTGCAGAACAGGAAAGACATGAACTCACACTTTGAGATACAGGTCTGGTAAATGAATAGAAATATGAAAACTGCAATTGTCCTTACAGTGAAGTTACTGTAAGGGAAACTGACAAGAGTGGGTCCCTCACTCTTTCTCTCTTAAAAATATTAGAATATGGAATAACAATAGCAACATCAAAGATGGGCTGAACCAATTGAATACTACCGATAATCTCCTCAAATTCAGGCAAAACTGATTTGTGGCCATGTGTCCAATCTGTGAAGTTCAATTGCCTCTGAAGAAAAAGTAATTCTACTAGATTCTCCTCATCTCAGTTCCAGCAAGGAAAAACAAGTGGGCAATATAATTATTCTTGTGTGTGTCTGTGAACGCAAGAGCAAGAACATGTTCTCTGAAATACGTAATCACTCCCAAGACAGTGTCCTGGCACGTCTCAGATAATCCATATGACCTTCTGGCCTGTACCTCAAATAGGAACGCCTTCTTCGTTTGTTTTCTTTGGCATGGATCTCCCTCTTACTTCACCTCCAGTTTAAGCTTCCTGCTTTCAGAAACTATTTCTCTGACAGAGAGAGTGTGCTGTCTAGCAAGGTTGGATGACAAATTTCTCTATGGGCAGAAAATAATACTTTCTGTAAAGCCTGGGGTTGCTAAACAAGGTATCTCCACCCATCCTATTTTTCAACAGAGAGAACTCCTTTCTAAAACAGTTTCAGTGGTTGTCAAGTATCAGAAGTATCCTGATCTGTAGAAGTGCTATCTCACACCTATTAATGTCAAAACAACAGCAGAATGTGGCCCTGACAAGGATTGGTCATCTCATTAGTAGTCACTAATCGGATCATTAGCAGTCTGTGCACAAAGTCCTGTCAGCCTCCCTGGGGTGCTACAGCTTGCATTCCTCAAAGGAAGAACTGATAGGAAGCAGGCCACCAGGACAAAATCCTGATGAATTCCAGTAATATCAAAATTTGGCTTTCTGTGGAACTGAGGAATGAGAAGCAAGCAGGAGACAATTTTTTGCTGCACTGTGAGAGATCCAACAACACCTTTCCACAGACATTTCGCCCAGGCGCATAACTAAGAGACCCAGGTTTAGAATCCACATTCAGTTTCTGCAGTTCTCCTGCTCCTCCTGCTGCCCTACATCCCAGCTACAGATCCAGCCACGGCCATCTCTCCAGCAAGAACCAAGGTGGCCATCAGCTGTTTCTGCTTTGGCCTGGGTTGTGCTGTTACATGCTGCTCTACGGTGGAACATAACTTTTACGCCACCTCGTAGCTTGAGCAGCTTAAATGATGTTTCGGCTAACGACAGGTACAGGTGTGACAGCGAAAGGAAAACCCAAGGAAATTTATACAAGGCTTTTGCCCAAAGCCTGTAGATTTAAACAGAAATCTTATTGAAAGGCAACAGACTTGATTTTAAGGATCTCTACCACTGACTATATAGCATGTAATGCATTAACTGAGTTAAAATTCTGAACAACTTTTAGGAAGAGAAACACCATCAGAAAGCAGTAGCATTTCTCTAGTTAAAATGCACAGAAGCAAACAGAAGCAATAAAATTCAGGTTGCAACTTCAAGACTCCATTTTCCCACACTCCATGCAAATAATTCAGTCAACTCCACCCTTCTTATGCATTTCCAAGCCCTAACATGGATATACAGACAGGGTAGTCAAGTTTTCTTAATGACACAGATGTAAACAGTTCTGAAATGAAAGGCAGGATACTATCACAGAGAGAATTACATTGCTCTGATGTGTTTGTTTGCATACTAATCACATAATACTGAAAACAGATGACATTTGGTCATTTTTTGCTTTCAGCTGCCAGTGACTAAGGTAGAAGATGGAGAAGCTTAAAAAAAACCCCAACAAAACACAAAAAAACCCCAAAATAAAACAGGTAAGACTGTAGGACTGTCAGAAAGGACAAAACAAAATAGTTATTAAAATATTCATTTTACACACAAACTGCCTTGATGTGTACCATACTTCTCTGTGTTTTAATTAATTTCAAATGCCAACTTTAAGCAGCATGTTAAATACATTGACAAGATGTCTCATTTCTTATAACATGCTGTTCTTTGTCTTTTGTAAGTACATTCTTTAAGACTTCCAGCAATGTTTTCAGTGAGTTTTCATAAAGATGCCTGCCCGTGCCTAAATCCACAAGTTTGTTATAAATGATTAATTAATAACACCTCTCTCTCCAGGCAGGCCTTCAACACAATGGAGTTGAAAGCAAATTGTTAGTACCTGCCTCAGTGTATACTCTTTGAAATACAAACTGACATTTGAATTATGTTCTGTGCAATTCAGAGCACAAAAGGACTCAACCTTGTACTGGAGTTTAGATAGCGGAACATCACATGGATGTAATATTTTAATAATAATTGCTCTGTGTTGGATTGGGGTCCCAATTTATGAACCACATTTTAGAACAGAATCTGCCTACCTACCTACCTGAAAACAGCTTGCCAGCTTGCCTGAGCATCACGTTCTTAACATTAGGGATGCCAAATTAATGCAGACACTTCAGTAAGCATACACTCAGGTGCCCTGGACAACAATGTGCAAGTTAGACACTGGCAGAAGGAACTCTGAACAACCAGTTCCCATCTGATCAATCCACAGGCTGATCAGTGATTTGGCAATACCTTATGCTCCCATACTAGAATGGTGTATGTCAGGTGCAGCACTGGAGCTTCATGTGAATTACGAACATCAAGATTTAAGACCAGATCCTTTCTTTAAAGAACATAATGACAACTAGTCCTTAATTCTTGGTACATGCAAACTGTAGTGGGATGCACAAGGGGGCTAAAAGGAACTCGCGGTTGTTCCACATCCTTGGAGGTTAGCTGAGGAGATATTAAACCAGCAAAGGACTACTAAAACATCTGCACCTGGGACGGCAGCCTAGGCGGGCAGACTAGAGAAGCCATAAGATCCACTTCACCACATGCCTGTTCTGGCTCCTCCTAAGAATGAGGCCAGAAGAGGAAGAGGAAACAAGTTGTCATATGGGACAACAAAGCTACTACTAGGAGCTTGGATCCCTAAAGACTCCTGTGGTAAACTTCTGCTGAATAGCATTCTTTTGACCTCTCTCACTTGACACTGCCTCAGACTGGGCTCAGGAATACCTTGACATGGGTGGCACAGAGAGGCTTTTTTTTATACATAGACAGCATAGGTCCCATGAGGTAAAACTACCTCAAGTCTACTGAAAACTGTGGGCACAGGCAGCTGCCCCACAAAATTCTGCTTCACATCTGTAACTCTGCAAATCACTTGTAGTGTCATGGCTAAGATGTAACTGAGAACCACTTAAAACTTCTTATCCATTCTAAAATAGCACAAATTATATTAAGCAATATATCTCATGATCAGGCTTTCTTAAAAGAAACTAATTATACACACAAGATTATAAGTTCAGTAATACCTCAACACAATAATGAAGTGTCACAGATGACTTATCTATCACTCAGTGTCTGTTTTACTTGGGCTGTACATTACAAACCATATGTGCCATTAGTTATTAGCAAAAAAGCAGAATTTTACTCTCTCTTACAATGAAAGCATAGACAAGAACAGATTTCCTAGGAGGTTTAAGCAGATTTGTGCTACCACTAGCAGAAGTGTGCAAGGAGCGCATGCCTCATGTCTGATGCAGGTGCAGCCGTGATTCTCTTTGACACAGATTAGAGGTGACTCTATCCTTGACAGGTTAATATCCTCATCTTAAAAGAAATTACTAGACTTCAAGAGAAGTTTTTAAAACAAAACTAAATTGCTTTAATTCAAGAGTCAAAGGCCCCTCACTCTTTGGAGAATATTCTCATGCAGGATGCGTGGAAGCGAACCAAGCGATGCAGGAAATGCCTTCCTGACACCTAGAATGTATAAAAAAGACAGGACTGCAAGTAGTAACCAAGAGCATGCAAATATAAAATGTAAAGTCTTTGTGTGCATCTGGAAAGCAAATAAAGAATGAATCTTCTGATGAGTCAATACAGACATCAACTGCAATAAATTATACATGCAGTACAAGTCAGCCAAGGGCATGTCCTACAGGTTTTGTAACATACACAAGCAATACCATTAAGAAACATTTGGGTCAGATTCATATTTCACCAAGCATGTATAAGAAACACTCAGCAGGAAAACCAGAAAAATTGTTCCCCCTTAACCCTTTTTCTAGAAATAAAAAGCAAATGTTGCTTTTAATTATCACAGATTTTAAAAAAGCCTATTAAATTATTTTTCCATAATAAAACCATTCAAAGCTAGGTCACAGCTGGTCTTTGCACAAATATACAGTAGGTAGGAAACAGAAAAAATACAGGTCTTTCTCCTAACCTACTGCAAAGGAACATTTGAATTTAATTCCTGCTTTAAAGGACAGCAACATTTGCTCTATCCCAAAGCACACGCAGGCATAAACACCCCACCAGGAGTTTTACATGTATGCAAGAGCAGGATATGTTTCACCAGAACCACTGAGATGGTTCACGATGCTCAGAGTTCAAGTGGGACAGCTTGGGCAGCAGAGAACCAGCCACGAGCCGGAAAGCTGAAGCCAGATGCAAGTTGAAAATAAGGTGCAAACTCTAAACAGAGGAGATGATTAATCACTGGAATGAGCTATCAAGAGAAGCAGCAGACTCTCCACCCCTTGAGATCCTCGAATCGTGTCTGAGTACTTCTCTGGAAGATCTGCTTAGCCAAACAAATGTTTCTCGGTACAGGACAGCTGAGATGGGTAACATGAAACCACTCATATTACAAAACAAATCACGCAAGGCGATCCAATGTCCCTTCTGGCCTTACGTCCTGGATGGTTCCATGAATCACACATAAGCATCTCCATAGGCTCAGGACCTTGGACTACACGTTCTTCACGAAAAGAGAAATGCTTTCATATTTATTTGTAACACACTACATGCATAAACACGAAATATGTAAAAAACTTAATTTCCAAGCCCATTATGGAAAATCATGGCTAATCTATTTAGTTTTTCTCTGACTTTTAAGAAGCATATTGGAAAAAAAAAATGCGTTTATATAACTCAGGGGAAGATTACTTTTCTCAATTCTACAATTTCACTTAAAATTAATGGTCTCTATTTACACATAACATTATTAAAAATTCATTTTACTACAAAACTTTAAATTACTTCAACTATTAAAAGCTACACAGATATTTCATACCTCTGTTTTTGTAGTGCTTACATATCATAGAATTTTAAGCCTTCTATGCAAAACTCAATGTATCTAAATTCTAAAGTCTCAGCAAACCTATCTTCCAACATTGGCCTTACAAATTGGGGGTTCACATGGCTGTTTTCAGCATTAAAAAAACCTACCTTCCTTGTGTACAAAAAGGCTCCTCTCTTAAAATCTTTAGATACTCTCCTACTATAGCAACCTTTTCTTTCTTCTCAGAGTTTAGTCTACAGTCATCTCCAGTCACTTCTCTTGGCAGGTTGGGCTTTTTTCATAATGTTATGATTAAGAACTTAATCCTGAATCTTTAATTCACTTGTTGAATAATAAAAGTTTGTGCTTGGATCCATCTTTGAAGTTTATTTATTTTTGTGAGAGAGATGATGAAAGACAAGGAAGTTGCCAGTACAAGAAACCCTCTTCCTCATTTCTAGTCTGTCCTTGTACTGAAACAAAAATATGCCACTCACACATATGATGTAATTTCTTTAGAACCATTACAAGAGTGAAGGGCAATCAAGGGCTACACTCACAGTTTGTGAGAAGTTGTCACCCATCTCTTCACTCAATATCAAACTGGTCAGAGATTGGTCAGAGCACTCACACATACACATAGTGCTTCAATCTCAATACCTAGTTCAAATTCTCTTTTACTTCCCAAGGGGAATTGAATGAATTTATTTTCTTTTTCAGAAAAAATTTCCAAGCCTCTAGTCATGGGATGTCCATGAAAATGTCCCCTACTAGAGCTATTCTAAAAAAATCAAATACACATGGGAAAATGACCATTTTATATCACTCAGGCATGGGAGTTGGGATCTATGCATTTCAGACCTCTGTCAAACCAGGACAGCTTCTGCACAGGAGAGTGCAATATCCCTCCCCCAGAGCATCCTCCATTAGTTTGGAAAATACAAATTTTCAAACCTTCGCAGCAGAGAGCGTAAGTCTCCCATTAGACTTAGAGACAGAAAGGAAATTCTTAATTAGTCCTGATCATTTCACCCCATCTTCTTCCCCTCCTCAGTTCCAGTGAAAACTGAGTCCAGCATTTGATTCCAATTTTTAAGTTGTCTCAGGCCAAGAACTTGGAAGAAAGTAGTTTAATTTCACAGAAATGAATCATTGAAGGAAAGAAGTCAGTGTACAAAAAGCAGAAGGAAAACCTCCCTTTGTCAATTTAAAAAACAGAGGTTTTTTCAGCTTAAACACAGAATTGCTGAAAATTTTGATATTTTTAAATACATACACATCTGGAATCCCCAAGGTTCTGATTTACTTCTTGCTGTCGCCTGTCTCCCTCATTTTTTTTCTCCAGATGCAGCTTGGGCATCCTAATACAACTCCCATTTCAGTAACATTTAAACTCACACTTACTTTGGGGCATGGGTTTTCAAACCCATTTGTCCAAATTGAGGGATTAAATTCTTTGAACTCTGGCTTAGCTGTACTGAAGCAGAAGTAGACGTAAACCCTCCTAACAAGCTTTTTACATAAATAGTCAGCTTTACAGTTTCAGTCAGCAGACTGAAGGAGGGATGGATAAAAAGGAACAGGGAAGGAAAAAGAAAAAACCTTTAGGCTGAAGTTTATACTCTTATTTTAGAATTCTGGGAAAGTCAAGGTTCAGGAAGAGCATAAAACAGACCCCATGAAAGGTGTACAAACTGTACTGGAACATGACAGGAAAGTCATTTGTCTCCATCACTATTTTTCTTTCGCACATATAAATCATGCTAGTTCCTTTAGGACGCTACGAACTCCAAGTAACTGCATACACCACCAATCCACACATGCTTCAAAAGCCAAAGGAAAAATGCATTGTAGAAAAAGAAAACCAAGAGAATAACAAGTCTTGAATTTATCACAACAAATTCTGGAGAATGGAATATATCCCTACATAGTATACCTCAAAACATGGACAAGTTAGGTAAACATCTGTCTTTGAAGAGGTTGAAGAATTTAAAACAGACCAGTAATGATCCACAACAGTTGTGCAGCATATTACAAATATTTCTTTTAAATAGTTCAAGATTTTGTAACAGAACAGCCACAAAAAACAGTATGTTCTTTTGTTTAAAGATTTGTTTCTAAACTGCTTCAAAAAGTTGAAATAACTTAATAGTGCACCATTGTGAACTGAAATTAGTATGATAAACATATAAATTTGCAACAGTAGGAAAGAAAACACAAAAATACTTGTTTGCTTTCTTCAAAACCCAAAAGAAATCCAAAATTTTAAAATTTTAGTTACAAGTTTTCTAAGAGTATTGCTGCCATGAAAAGTGCTTCATATTGTTGCCTTGTAGATTCAGTTTCCTTTTCTATTACCTAACTGCAAAATATACTATTTTTTTTATTTTGTTCTCTTTTTTTCTTTATTTTGTTTATCCTATGCATAAATATGTATAGCATCCTTGATTTTGAGGAAAGCAGTCTAATTTAAAACAGAAGATTTAACTTTCACTGCCAGCCAGTGAGAAAAGTTAAAAGCCAAACAGATTAAAAGGAGACAAATAGCTAAAAGTACTGCAGTTGGAAAGTAATTTTCCCCTGCTGGGGACAATAATCTGTATGTCTTCAATTTCTTAATAGAAGTAAGTTTTAAATAACCTGCTTTAATATCCTTCTCTCAACGTACTGGTACACAGTGCTGCATTTTTATCATAGCGGTTATAACTTTATATTTATCATCAAGTCCCAGCTCTCAAAGTCAGGTGAGACAGGTGATTGCATAAGATTGAACAGTCCCTTAAGAAAATAGTAATTTCTAGTTCCAGTAGTTGCAGAGAAAAAAAAAAATCCAGAAGTCTGGTTCTGTTACGTCCTAATGACTCAAAACTCCAAAATATGTTATCACACACACTGTGTTACTCTTACGTCATTTTGAAGATCCCCCTACTTAGTTACAAGCCCTTGGACAATGGCAAACAGGCACATGGCCTTCAGCTTAATTCCCAAGTGGATCTCCCAAAACCCAGGAGATTATTGCCAACACAAAAATGAAATTTCTGAAAAGGAGACAAATACTTATAAGTAATAATTTCTACTTATAACTAATAACTTAATACTCATAATCCTATAATTTCTCTAGATGTTTATTTAAATGTGCAGAAAAAAAATAGAAAATAAAGGTCTTTGCGACTTGTAACAAATTGAACAGTTACAATTACTACAACTCCTTCTTCTGACAGACATAATGCTCCTGAGAAATTCCTGTATCAGAACAGTTAGAGAATTAAGTGCATTCATCTCGCCTATTTCCCTGAACTCCTGGAAGAACTACTTTAGGTACTGGCTTCCCACCCACATACCAGATGTTTCTTCCTTTAGTTAGGGATTTGAAATCCAACAAGATTGGTATTTGACTCAAATGTGGTCACTGCATATTTTTAAAGTCACTTCATTGAACAGTAACTACATTAGGCAAAAAAGAAAGTGACAGTAAAACATGTTTCAGTCCCTAAGTGTTAAATAAAGTTGGTTTCAGTGTGCATTACAGAGGTATTTATGTATTGTTGAAAAGTTACCACAGAAACTGAGTCATAAACCTCATTTACACAAGGGCAACCAAAGACAGTCCTTGACAGAAATTCCAGGGGAAATTCCAGGGGGTTCCATGCAAATCACTTGAGAAGTCAGAAAGAACATAATATCCAAACATAATTTATGTGAATTCTTGGCTCTAACATGGGTGCTGCACGTGAGAACGGCTCTAATTGATGGCCACATGGTACACATTACCACAGAACCTGCTGGATCTCAAAGACCTGAGCTGTCACAGCAAAAGAAGCACATTAAATTTTTAAAAAGCTAACTTGCAAAAGGCTGCTTGCTGAAAGTAGTAATTCCTCCATTATAAAAGAGCTACATATATTTATTATCACAGAGGGTCTTAACACCTGTGGTGAAAGCTAAAATTATGCAAAAAAAGGGAAAGCTTTGCAGAGCACAGTTAAGTTGATTATTGTAATTCATATCTGGAAGTGAAAACACACATCCTTAAAACCCCTCCATCTGGCACAAGAGGTGACAGCCTGTTCAGAAATCCAGATAACACTGAACATATCATCTTTATGCTCTCACTGAATTATTTAATCCCACCAGAGTGGTGACATTCAAAGACCTTCAGGGAATCTGGCCAAACCAATTATCCTTTGATCCAGACCCATGTCTGCCACCTACATATTACTGAAATACATAATTATTGACCAATAAGGAAAAGACAAAAGATTGATCAGAAAAAGGCCTGAACACGATTCACTCTCAGAAGGCAAATCAATGAGCTACAATTCTTGCTACTTCCAAGATACATGGGAGTCAGATTTCTCTCTGCAACATTTTAATTTCCTTTCCTATAAATACCTCAAAATAATGACACATTAATGTTTATGTGCAAAACAGTGAATTAGTAACAACTGAACATGTTCATAGTCAAAAAGTTGACACTATGATGAGTCCATCAGTTTCTTACCAGTATCGATCCAACTAAAAATTCCACAATTACTACCACAATCAATAGGAAATATTACATGAGGTCTAATATAGACAGTTTTGCTGTCATCTTTGGACAGGCTGATGAACATAATTATAGTCTTAATTTTTGCCATTAAAAGCTAAAGCCTACACCTGCTTAAAATGGACAAGGCAGATAATCCATAAGATTTCATAGAACAATGAGAAGTTTAAATGTAAAGCAGATCTGAACTGAAATACAGTATTTTTTAATAGAAATGAAAAGAACATAAAAGTGAGAATGCCACATCTGAGATGGAAAGAAACCTAAGCGTGCTTGCTGCAATTTGCAAAGTAGGGAAGAGGGAATCTGTGTTTCAGAACACTAAAACACCTGACATAAGAAATTGCAAATGCAGAAGAATAAATTTTTAATATAATCAGTTCTTTCTATAGTGATTCCCTCTAGAATTCCCTTTACAGAAAGACATTGTACTTCATGTATCACTGGGGAACAACAAGCATAGCATCTGCATTTAGAAAAGAAAAACATGTGAGCGAGGTCACTGCAAATTAAACTTCAGGCCTAAAATACTATTAGCTCATTCCCAGTAGTATAAAAATCTTTAAAACCAACATAACATACAATTAAAGGCATAGACAAAAGGGGAATTAATAAATTATCATTTATCAAAGGCAGGTAGTGTCAGAATAGCCTATTCTCTCAGAGGATAGCTAATTTTCCGAGAAATAAAATGGAGTAGATCAGATTTTAACAAAGCATTTGGTAGCATGCCATGAGAGGAAGTTGGTAAAATGGAGATTGATACTGTAATATTACACAGAGGAAGATAGCTATAGCAGATACCATGAAAGCCTTACTCCAAGCTGCAGAAGGTCTAATACAGTTCCTGCAGACTTAATCTAGACAGCAACATTTTTTTATAATAACTTTGGCATGAAAATATGCACAAGAGGATGAAATCTGCTTAAAAGACCAATATTGATGTGACTGAGGTATCATTCAGGAAAAACTGAAGTGTTCAGAAACAGTATGAAATGCAGTAACATGAAACCAAAGTAATAAACTTCCGAACTCAAAAGTAGAAATTTATTCTTTAGAAATGACAGAGGAGAAGGCAGGGAGAGGTTTAATCCCAGGATCTATTCAGAGATAACAGTGAGCCACCATGGATCAAGCAGCCTGAAAGAGGCAAATGTGATTTAACAGTGTGCCGAATGAGACATCTGACATACATTTATTTATCATCTGCAATGGTGTGTGTAGTTCTGGTTACTTGCAAATAAGAATGAAAGAGTCAGACTGGCGAATGATGCTACACAAAGCAGAGGAACCGGAAAGCTTACATCCCAAGAGTAGACTAAAGAGAGTGGAGCTTATTTAGTTCTGCATAAAAGAAACAGACAGAATATGATTACAGAATCACAGGGTATGTTGAGTTGGAAAGGACCCACAAGGATCCTCGAGTTGAACTCCTGGCCCTGCACAGCCCCATCCCCAAGAGTCACACCATGTGCCCAAGGGTATTGTCCAAACACTTCTTGAACTCTGTCAGGCTGGTGCTGTGACCGCTTCCCTGAGGAGCCTGTTCCAATGCCCAACCACCCTCTGGGTGAAGAACCTTTTCCTAATATCCAGCCTAAACCTCCCCTGACACAACTTCAGGCCATTCCCTCATGTCCTGTCACTGGTCACTACAGAGAAGAGATCGGTGCCTGCCCTTCCTCTTCCCCTCATCAGGAAGTTGTAACTGCAATGAGGTCTCCCCTCAGTCTCCTCCAGACTGAACAGACCTAGTGACCTCAGCTGCTCCTCATACGGCTTCTCCTCAAGGCCCTTCATCATCCTTGTGGCTGTCTTTTGGACACTCTTTAATAGTTTAATGTCTTTCTTATATTGTGGCACCCAAAACTGCCCCCAGCACTCGAGGTGAGGCTGCCCCAGTGCAGAGCAGAGCAGGACAATCCCCTCCCTTGCCCGGCTGACGATGCTGTGCCTGATGCCCCCCAGGACAGGGTTGGCCCTCCTGGCTGCCAGGGCACTGCTGACTCATGTTCAACTTGCCATTGACCAGGATACACATGACCCTTTCCTCAGCACTGCTTTCCAGGATCTCATTCCCCAGCCTGTCTGTACATCCAGGGGTGTCCCGTCCCCGGTGCAGAATCCAGCACTTTCCCGTGTTGAATTTCATAGTTGTTAAATGCCCATCTCTCTAATTTGTCCAGGTCTCTCTGCAGGGCCTCCCTACCCTCAAGGACCTCAGCAGCTCCTCCCAGTTTTGTATCCTTGGTGAACTTGCGCTGTATCCCTCCCAGTCCTGTGTCCAAGTCATTTACGAAGATGTTGAAGAGCACAGGCCCGAGGATGGAGCCCTGCAGAACCCTACTAGTGACCCTGAATATATATATTTTAGGCAACAACTTGGAGGGAGAGGAATGGTCTTGAAGTTAAAGAAGAGCACATGTGAAGCAACTCCAAGATGATTCTGCTTAGTCCTCAGCAGGCAAATAATGCCTCTGATCTATCATGTTTAACATAAACTAAACTTATTTTGGAAATCACCAAAAGAGAGTGGAGGCCTGTTTCAGGCCAGTGAATTTGTGCTGGTTTTTTCTGGAGTAAGTGGCTGGTATGGGGCTGTGCTTTGGATTTGTGCTGAACACAGGGTTAATAATACTGAGATGTTTTTGTTTTTGCTGATCGGGGCTTACACAGAGCCAAGGCCTTTTCTGCTTTTCCTACAGCCATGCTGGCAAGGAAATTGGGGGTGAATGGGAGGTTGGGAGGAGACACAGCCAGGACAGGTGACCCAAACTGACCAAAGGGATATTCCAGACCATACGCCATCATGCTCAGCATATAAAGTGGGGAGAAGAAGGAGGAAAGGGGGGACATTTGGAGTGATGGCATTTGTGATGTGCAGTGCCAAGGAGCCACTGCACATGATGAGGCCCTGAAGATGGCTGAGCACCTGCCTGCCCACAGGAAGCAGCAAATTAATTGTTTTGCTTTGCTTGTGTGCAGCTTTTGCTTTCCATATTAAACTGCCTTCATCTCAACCCATGAGTTTTCCAGCTTTTACCCTTCTGATTCTCTCCCCAGTCCTGCTGGTGGGGGAGTGAGCGAGCAGCTGAGTGGGGCCTGGCANAGAAGGAGGAAAGGGGGGACATTTGGAGTGATGGCATTTGTGATGTGCAGTGCCAAGGAGCCACTGCACATGATGAGGCCCTGAAGATGGCTGAGCACCTGCCTGCCCACAGGAAGCAGCAAATTAATTGTTTTGCTTTGCTTGTGTGCAGCTTTTGCTTTCCATATTAAACTGCCTTCATCTCAACCCATGAGTTTTCCAGCTTTTACCCTTCTGATTCTCTCCCCAGTCCTGCTGGTGGGGGAGTGAGCGAGCAGCTGAGTGGGGCCTGGCAGCTGGATGGGGTTAAACCACAACAGAGGTGAACTCTAGGCAAACCTTTTGGTATGCCTTCAGCTGGTTTTGACTATTATAACCACCTTCAGAACAGACCCTTAATGCTGCTGCAGTTCAGCCCCCAGGTTTGTGCAGAAACTGCTGAATGAAGGAAGGAGCCTCAGCAGGGACTGCTGAACATATGACTGTCGTGAGGTTAGAAAAAATGCACCTAAATAATTTAAATTTACCTCAGAAGAACAGAGTATTCAAAGATCCCATGAGGAACACTGCTCCAAGTCCTGCAGAAGCTCTGCTTCACAGCAGTCTGAGCTGCAGGTAACAGAAAGCAAAAGAGTTTTAAAAATGTTTTACACAGCAGAGATGAGCTCAGAGTTAGGGACTGCTTGAGGATCGCAATTTACCACCTAATGCAATTCTTGAAGGGCATTCAGCTAGAAATTTGAATAAAATAAACTGTGCAATCTGAGAATTAAGAATGAAATAAACTGGCAAAGCTTATTAGTGATAACGTTGATAAGTTGTTAAAGTTCGGCTAAACTTTAAAGACATGATGAAGGTGGCTCAGGGGGAGTGTGTACCATTATGCAAAATTAAGCACAAAATTTCAAAGCCAATAAGTCTGAGTGACAAGTTGGTTAAGTTAATTGCAAGCAAAAATGGAGCTCTAAAAATTACAGGGAGCATAAAACTACAGCATTGTTACTTCTAAAAAGAAAAATCAAAGGAATGTAATGATGGTACTTGAAGCACACGAAGGAATAATGAAGCACAAATAGCTAGGAATATTAAGACTAACAATAAGGGTTTTTTAAATATACTGGAAGCTTGAAAAATGCCGGAGGACATTTAGTTCCATAAATAAGGTGATGGAGTGAGGAAATATTTGCTATTAGGTAAAATAATTACAGAATAATTAATTCCTTTTTTGTATTTGAATTTCACAAGCAGAATATTCTCAAATGTAAAACCTTAGAGATTATACTGTGTCCATGAGAAATTCAGAAGGAAGGAAGAACCTAATACTCTTGTTTAATGCTAATAATTATCTGAGATCTCACTTGAACTAAAATGTTGACTCTCAAGCTTGCCTTGCATTTTTCATTGCTTTGAAAAGGTGAAACTTCTTTTAGGAGAAAAAGCTTCAGCATGGCTTGCAACAGAAACCTGAATCTAAAAGCTCCTTTTATGTCCACAGTTGTTTGCTGCCACAATGAACATTCATTCAGAAAGGAATATATTAGGAGCAGTAGTAAATAACCATTTGTGGACCACAGCATTAAGCTCAGTGAACCTTGTAGAAGTCCTTAGCAAAATCTCTAGACATTCCCTCTTCATAAGCATGCATCATTCTCTGCATCATTCTCTGCATCATTCCCAATCAGTAACACAGGAATAAAATATAAGGACTGTATCCTTCCCCAAATTATGATTATTTCAGTTTTCTTTATCAGAGTTAGGACAAAAAAACTAAGCCAAACAAAAATAAAATAAGATAAAACTCTGCTTCTTCCTGCTGTTTAATTTCCAGTGCTCTCAACCATAAACTCCCGGGCTGGCTGCATACTGGTAGCACAGAGACAGGGTCGGCTGGTAGGCTCCTGTGCAGGACAGTGTGCCCAGGGATGGGAGATCCCTGTGAGGCAGGGGTGGGAAAAGAGCATGTGTGCTCATTGACATGAAGGCTACTGCCAAGCACACAGACAAACACGATGGCAGAACTGAAGCTGCAAGAAGTATTCTCTCCTAAATTTTTAAATATTAACTATACCTTTACCATCAAAGACCTTGATGGTTTGGGGTTTTTTGGCTTTTCTTCCCTTTCCTTCTGTTTGAAAATAAGAAACACTTAGGTGGAAGGAATACAGTGCCTCTTCCCGAGAACTACCTGGAAGACGGCAGAACAAAAATCATTGTCATCACAGGGCTGAGCTGGACAAGAGAGACACTACTTAGTCTAGGGGGAAAACTCATTCAAAAATTGGCAAATGCATAAGTATTGAACAAGGTCACAGCTTTATGATTTCTTGCTAATGAGGAAGAACACAAGGTAGTACAGTATGGTGAGTGACTTAGTTAAGAAGAATCAAATGGAAGCAATGTATTTAATGTAGTAAATGGTTATATGAGTTGCAACAAGCTTTAGTCCATTCTGTTGTACTTGCTAATTTAGCTTTTGGAGAGACAGACAGATTAAGTTTCCCTTGATAATTTTCTTTTCTTTCTTTTTCCTGAGGGTGAATACAGCGATTAGTTTTGGTTTGTTTTTTTCCTAGCATAAATAGGTAATGAAATAAACTATTATATTCAGAAAAAACAGAGCGAAAAAAACCAATCAACCTCAAACTCTATAAAATTAAGTGTGTGGGGTAAATACCGTTTGTGTTGTTCCTCAGATGGATGGCCCTTGGCTTGTTTCTTTCCCTATGTAACACTGGGGCTTGTGGTATCAAAAAATGGCTGTCTGAGCCATTAGCAGCCAAAACAAACACAAAGATAGCCAAAAATGGAGGAAATGGAGACACTGAGCCATAAACATTCCTACTTTAATGCAGCAATTCAAGTTGATCAAGGTTAGTATTCAGGATGTGACTGACTCTCCACATGGCAAAGTATAGAAAAAGTGCAGGATAGTTAGGAAATCCATGCAGACATAGTCTTTACTACTTTCCTGCTACTGCTGGTCACAATATCCTTGTAGTTTATCTGGGAGTATGTCATCAAACCCCATGACAAAATTAGTCTAATGACCAAAACACTTGGTCATCTTCTCCTTGTTAGCTCAGCTAGCATGTTAATGTGCTGCAGAACAAACACCATGTACTACGCTGGTTGCCTCCTCCTCCTCCTCCAGCTCTTACTTCAGCTATCTACCCTAACACAGAACGGATAAACAGTTTTCTTGCCAAATAGTAGTGGATTAGCCACAGCAGTGGTGACGACAGCACAGTGTGCGGAAGGATAAGAGTTACAATAGATATTCCCAAAGCAGTAACGTGAGCTGGGACAAGACAGGAATGAAATGTCATCATCCAGATGAACATTTACATGCTATGGAAATGATGAATAGTATTTGGACTGAGCAGAAGGGCGAATTCAGCGTCACACCAACTCACAGCGAAGTTCATCTGACCAAGATCACATACACTGAAATTTAATCCCATAATCCAGTTCTCCATCTTTAATACAGGTTATGTTACTAAAATTTATTCTATACAGTAAAACAAAATATAAAAACTCTAATAGTCATACTATAATGCCTGTGATTGGAAATACTTTGCTTTTGATATTCTTTCAACCTTGACCTGATCCTGAGACCTACTAAATGTGTATTTCATGCCTACCTGAAAGCCCTGCAAATTTTCATAGCCTCTCAGGACAGGAAAATGAATTGAATGTATAGTTAAGAATAATAAAATAATAAATAATAATAAATAAAACTACCAAGATTTCAGGATGCCTGGAATAGCTGAAGTGAAATCCACAATTTGCTATGCATAAAAAGGAAAAGCATTGTGACATTATATCCATGCTCTTTATGATTTTAAAATTAATGCCATATTTAGAAAATCAAACAGAATATTTTACAACCTGTCCAGTTCTGCTACTTCTGTATATACACATTAATGTAGTAAAATTGTTTACCACTTTGTGAGCTGGAGCGTGTTTGTTCCATTTTATACACAATAAGAACAGAAGCACAAACACTCATAAGATCTTAAGCCTTCAAGCCTGTTTCCAGTCCCGTCACAAATTTTCTACACATTCAGATGGCGAGTCCAGTTTTCTATCAGAAGGCATGGAAAATGGGCACATTGTATGGAAAACTATACTCGACTGCAAGAAGCTCTGACATTGATGATATGGCACTGGAAGAAGCGCTGAGAACTTTGCCCAAGGTGTCAGAGAGATTTTCTGGAAGACATGAGACCATATGTCTACAAGCATAAATCTTGTACCTTATTAGAGGAGAAAACTATTTCTTTCCCTGAAATGTGCATTGATTGATATAATCCCAATTATTTAAAAATTCTTCGGTGACTCTTGTGTCATAACATATTACACTATTCCTGAATTAATTGGCACATGGAACGCTCTGGTTCACAAAACTTCTTGTGAGTCTGGAAAGTTTTATTAGGAAAAATTTCTCAAAATGTTTTTGGGGCCTATTATTTACTTCCATTTTTCTGTATCATTTTCTACCTGTCTCATTACTGGATGTCCTTCAGCTCTTTTCAGCACGCTGATTATCCTCCCAGTCATTTCTGGTGCTTGTCCCTCCTCTCTTAGACTCCAGCAAGTCTGAAGCTCTCTCTGGTTCATTGCCTAGGTTATATTTCATTATGGCTGCCACATTATCTGCAACAACAATCATTAAAAAGGCTGCCACATTATCCCTGGAAAGGGAGCAACATTTCAACAGCTTTGTGCGGCAAATGCACTCAGGGAAGATTTCTGCTACCGTTTGCCAAGTTCCCATTGCTTCACTTTCCCCACTGGTTCTCCTGCTTTGTAACTCAGGTTCTGAATTTGTCTCAGGTTCCCTCTGTTTTGCTCTCATTAGGAAGGCATTTGGGCAGCATTCTTTTCCCCTCATGATGGAGAATTTGTTCCAGGTCACTGCTGAGCTGTAGACATTGTCCTTGAACATGTAACCTGTAATGAAATGAATGACTGCCCTCTAAGATACCAAACCTTTCCTGCAGGATTCCCCATCCCAACCCTCACGGCTGCCCACTTACCTGGATGGATTTAGAATAACAGGAGAAAGAGAATAGTGTAAAGGAAAAACTGGAACTGTTTCTTATCTCCCAATACATGTTTAGTAATGTATCTTGGGCAAGCTTCCACTCACCAAAAGTGTTTGGGCTCAGAAAGCTAAAGAACAGCTGTGCTATACACCCAGCTGCTGATGTTTTCTTACAGATACCAGCTATGTAAATATGCCTTAAATTCTTAGCTATTAATCCAGTGGTTACTGTTAAAGAAAAAAATCATAGAAGCACTTGATCTACCAAAAGTTAAGATTATAACTCAGAGGTGTCACAGCTTAATTCACAGAAGAGGGATCAGTTTTAAAATAAACACCTGTTTCTAGCTCTCCCTATCTAAACCCATGCTGCTGTCCTCTTCTAAGCCCAAATCAAACTGCTGCCATTTAAAAAGAGTGAATTTTCCCTCACATAGTACTTACTATGGATTAACAAGGGTGTAGTTTGAAAAGTAAAGTCTTTCATGTCTAGAATGCATCCTTCTGGAGAATTTTTGGTTGCATCGTTAATAGCCCTTCTTGATCAGACAATCTGCAGAAAATCACCGTAAGACAGCATGAGAAACTGCAAATACTATGCACTGTGCTGTTTCTGATAATGTGAGGCGACACAAACAAGTAAAATGGGGGACATCTCTTGGCTGGAGAGCTCCTTGGAAGAGGAAAGGGCAAGAAGCATTCCAAAACGAGAAGCACTATTGCTGAAAAAACACAAGTGACTGATTTAGGAAGGGCAGTTATTAGACTCTGTATGCTGTACGTGTGAGAGGAAAACATACCCTAGAGGGCAATTCAGAGCAAGAGATTAACTGGATCAGTGAAGCCTCAGGATGGTGCCTAAGCTGAGATCCAAGGCATCCAGAATATTCTCCCTTTTGTAGTTTAACATCAATCAACACAATCCTTCATCATTCTGCAACCTCTCTGAGCCCTGACCTGAGTTGTTAGGACTTGAGCAAGGGAGGTGAATACGTAACCTATTGACCAATGTAGCTAAATGTTTTTTCTCAGCAATTCCGTTATTATGGATGAAACTTTTGCTCTAACTTGTCTCTTCTTGGAGAACACACGTAATATGAACACTCCAAGACTCCATGCCAGCAGTAAAGCAACCTCCTTTGTAAATCTGCTTACCTCCATCAAATGACTACTGAAAAGAGCCCAATCAAGAAAGAGTTATTTCACAATTAGCTGTGCTCAATTTTGCTTTTTAATAATCACTACCTTTCAGAGATCTAAGCTTTGACAGTTCCATGGGCCCCCCCAAAAGAAAGGAGGATCAAACATGCTGCAGCTGTTTCTCTGCAGCATTTCTCTCCCTCTAAAAGTGTTCTGAAGTTAATTTTGATGAGGTTTGAAAGGAGTAGGCTTGTGCTCCACGCTGAAAACGTTTTCAGTTTGACAGCTCTGTCTGTGTGGGGGAGGGAGAAAGATCAGTGATATCTTTAAGTTATGCAATAAAAAGTTAGCTGTCTTCTTTGAATGCAGATTTCTATTGAAGTTTTAAATAGTCCTATTCACTAAGGAAAGGACTGAAAAGGTGGTTAACATAAGTAAGCTGAAGCAACCTGCTGCTGTTCCTGTGAATAAAGCTGACCTTCTGGAGTAGCAGCAGAGGCTATCGACCTTGTTTTTCTCCCTTGCACCAGCCACTGTGTATCCTTACACGAGTATCATATTTCCAGGCAAACAGCCAACTTTCACGTATGGCAGTACAGAGTAGTACACAGCGCCAGCATTCACTAAAATGAAACTTGCTTGCTTTCATAAAGACTTAAGAGGACTAGAGCTTATGCTGAGCTTTGCTCTGACCAAAAACTTACCAAGGGATGGACAAAAGATTCCTGGGATCAACAAGGAAAAAAGCATCAATGATTTTGCAACACATTCCAGAAATCACAGGCCACAAAATATCTGATGCTGTAACTGTAGAAGCTTTGCTGTGGAAAGACATGTCTTTACCTTCTTTCATGTATCGTTATGCCTCTATTTCAGAGTTGTAAGGAGAAGGGAAGGCATGCTTCTAACACGTTAAAGAAAACCAGCCAAAGAGAAACCTAAAAAGATCACAAGTTTAAATTAGTTGTCTTTAACCTTTTCTCACCATCCAGTAAATTATCTTCAATTTACAGTAAGGCACTACTCCTTCAAGCAGTTTTCCTTCTCACTCCCAAAGGTTTAGAATATAGAGCTCATACTCCAGAAAGCAATGGGACTCTCACTACATGAATTTTGTCAACCCTATCAATGCCATATCAACACCTGAATCCTTCACATGAATGATCTTTACCCACACTGTGCTTCAGTGAAGCAGGTATGTCTGTCACATTTCACAGACAGAGTTTCAAGACACCCAAGATTATGTGATTTACCAAAATCACGGGTGAAGGTTGTGGCTGAGGTGCTGCATCTGACCTTCAAGTCCAAGCCCTCTCTCTTTCTCTAGCAATATATATCTGAGACCTCATCTTTCTTTCTATTCTTCTCCACAGTCCACTGACATGAACGGTCTCCTTTTCTTCCCTGCTAGAAAAAAGTCTAAAAAGATAGTAATGACAGCTTCTTCTACTCCAGCAGGAACACTGCAGATCCAGGGAGGAGTCTGGCCATTTTTCCCATCACATTTGCTTACCCCTTTCTAGGACCAGAAATAGGGAAGTCAAGGAACAGCTGTAGAAGCCTCAGGTTCTTTTATCAGCTTTCACCTTCCAGGCTCCTTTAGAAGCAGTGAAGAGGTCATCGAAGGACCACTGCAAGCAAATAAGTGAGTTAGACTAACTGTCTGGGGCCAGTGCTTCCCATAGGCAGGAATCCAAAGGAGCTGGCCAGAGCCTGTACCAGATAGTAAGTCCAGCCCAGCGGTTATGGAGAACAACACTCACAGCCTCAGCCCAAATATTCTGCCTTGGTGAACCCATGACAATACAGAAGTAGGTCCAAGCATCTCTCACTGTGGTGATCACCTTGGATCTTTTCCAAAGCAGTCATTGCTATGAACATAATTGGGATATTAATTGATAGACTTGTGGGAGGACATTTTACCCCCATCACATTCACTGCAGGTCTGGTAGGAAAAGAAAAGAGACATTTGCAGGAGAACCAAATATTCTCTTTCATAACAAAGAGCAATATATTTTTAGGCTTTAAAAAATTATATTACTTCTACATGTCAATCTTTCAGATTTTTTTCTGAAATAGATATCTATTTTAAATGAAGTAATTTTATTACAAAAACAATTGCATTGTGCAGTTACTTCTTTTTCTTACCTTCCTTTTCTTTTGGACCTTTATCGTGCAGTTAAATAACCTGCTGCATGAACCACATTATAATAAGAGTTGAAGAGTACACATTTCTTTGTATTTATTTGTTAAAATACTGCTCCTGTAACCAAAAGCTATAGCCTTTCTTCTCACTTACTAATCAACACCTTTGATACTTTCTGTCTTCAGCACTATTATTACCCAAATTTCCAAAGTCTGTCAAATGACAGAAAAGCACTGAAGAACCTCCAGATGCATCAGAGCTCCAATACTAGAAATATCTGTAATTATTCGAAAGTTAACAATTTATAGCACATTATTTTGTGAGTAAAACAAGCAGTATTTTCAATGTGGAAATAATAATGCACAGAACTCTGAGCAACACAACTTAATTTCCAAGTCGTGCCTTATTGAGTAGGGCTGGACCAGCTGGACTTCAGGAGTCCCTTTGTATTACAATTTCAATATTTAAAATTTCATCTGAATAAGCAAATAATTACTGCAGATTTTTCAGATTTTCTCAGGGTTGGGTTTTTTTTTTTGCTACTTGGAAAAGTATTTGGGGAGGCAGAATGTTTCCTTTAAATTGCTCAGTCTAATGGTCCTCTAACCACCACCTGCCTCTATGTCAGAAAACATTCAAACAATTCACCAGTTTCAAGAAAGGCAGAATTATAATTCTTGAAAGTATCCGAGATACTTTTCATTCATTTATGCCTCTCCAAGAAACTTTTGAAATACAGTGCAGTAGAGGTCGAGTTGCTTTTAGTACGCCTTGCTTGCTTTGCTTTCATGGGACTTCGCTGCCAGCGAGTAACTTCAGTACATACATATATATATAAATAAATATTAAAAGGAATATATCTGTTCATCATATAAACCCATTGCTATAGTTTCATCTCTTCTGCTAAGTTTTTCTGACATCCAGAGAGATAAAATTTCAAAGGCTGAGCCCAATTATCCCACCGCCTACAAAGCTTTCCAAAAGATTTCAGGGTATTTAAATGAGCAGTAAAGAACAGAAGTAACAAATACAGGCTGGATGAAAAAAAGAATGCACCGATTATTAACTGTAAGCAAAGTAATCTAATGCTTTCACTGAATGCTAGCAATAATGAAAAAAACTGCTCTCAGAAAGGATGAGCCCCTTCTTATGGTCAAGATCTACTTAAAATTGACAATACCTAAGCTGTCAGTATTAGTGGAGGAAGAAGATACCAAAACCATCTGGAAACAGACAAAGTTGGAATAATTAACTTGGACTGATGATGATTAAAAGCTGAATGAGAGAAAACTTTTATTTCCTAGATCAACAAGTTTAGAGGGTTAAAAATCTAATTAAGACAAAACTTTTCTCTTCAGAAAGTATTTGCAGATGAAATATTAAATTTTAAATTAGATATCGAAGTACATTTTCTTTTACTGTACCAGTCTGTTCCAATACAAAAACCTAAATAAAGGAAAACCAAAACCTGCTTTTCTGAAACTCCATGCATTCATCTGCAATATGAGAGATAAATGATCTTCACTATCATCTGTTAGTCCAATCCCCTTGATCTCATTTAGGCAAGCACCTTTTGTACCTTTTATTGTTCAGTGGTCCAGAAAGTGACTGTGTAAAAATATTGTGTAAAATTACATCTTTTTCTTTCATATGTTCATACTCAGAATTAATCTGTTTTACTGTCAGAAAGCAAGTTTCTTCCAACGGGTGATTCTACATCTAGAAGACATAAAAAACCATTTTTATCCCGTTATGTGCATTGAGAATAGCACCAACTAATAACACAATTATCTAACATAAAAAAAGGACACAACTACTTTCCATAATTCTGCTGAAGATGGGCAGGAAAGCAACAACAATTTTGTGTGTGCACATGCAACTATTAAGCTCCACGAAAGCAGAGAGAGAACAGCTACCCATACCTGTATCTTTAATGTTGAATATGTCAAATAACTATAAAGTCTAGCTGGGAGCTGTTTTCAAAGAGGAATATGTCTGCAAACATCAGGTGTAGCTCACAAATAATTAATTTTTGGAGACAAATCCAAATAGGAAAAATCCCATGTTCTACGAATACAATTCAAAGATGAACACCTGAAAAGTATTTTTTCAGACTTTATTAATACTTCAAAAGCATCAGCAAACTTTTCTTCATGACTTACAAAGTTAAATAAAAGAAATGCATTTTAAAATCCTGAATTTGCATTTCCTTATGCCAAAGCATGCTATTAAATCAATTTTAGGGTACAATTAAATTAATTGTGTGTTGATTTAATCATAAACTTTGGGATATTCAGATATATCTCCTACATTCAGAAAAGTGTGTTGTATAGGCAGTTTTATGCCAGAAATATACATTTAGAGTTGGTTCTGCAAATATAACAAAACAAGCTACGAAAAAAAAAAAATATTTACCTAACCAGGACTAAAAGTTTCTTCACGTGGGAAAAAGAGCCTGCCGCTTAAACCCCTGTTCTAATGACAATAATTACAAAATAAAATCTGAGTAAAATGTACCCCGTGGCACATAAGCTCTGATGAGATAATATCACATCTCCAAATGTCATTCTCTTTAACATATTTGCAAAATGAGGTGAAATTTTGAGTTCTTTCTCAAAAGTTTAGCACCTTTGTTATAAGAAAAAAAAAATACCCCGCAACTTTTATTAAGCCAGTGTAACTGAGCTATTTGATGTCGAAGGAACAAGATGGAATAAAGAATACTATTGAACATTACTTCCCCCATTTTCTGTTCAGAAGTCTTTATGATGAGATTACATAAAAGCTGTAATTTAGAAACTCAGAGAAGGACTTTAATCAATCTCTTTATACCTCTAACAAACTTGAATATATCTTTCTTCAACCATGCAGCCCCTTCAAATCAGCCTTCCAAGCAGATTTCTACTGCCCACATTCTTCAAGTAGGCCTCTACTAAAAATAGAAAAAAAAATATCTAGTGTTTCTGAGGTAAAAAAGAATAATAGAGAGGCAGAAATAAAGACAAAAAGAAAAACTTGGCTTTTAGACATCATGGAACAGCTCACTGATATTCTCAGTCCCTCAAAGTAAAAGCCCCACTTGCAGTTCCTTCTGCCAATCACTATATGCTACAACTGCACCTACATCTGTTCCAGACTCAAAATCAAGATGGTTTGGATGCTTTCCAAGTGACTCCACCAGCTGTTTTTTCCATTTCCTGTCTGCCTGCTCCTCTCCTGCAACCTGCTGTCATGTACATTCACATTTTCCCATTTCTCAAATGAAATGTTCAGATTTCAGAGCAATCTCCTGTCTAAGGAAGTTTACTGACAAGTTTCCCAAATAATTTCTAACTTCCTATATACCTATGATTAAAACAAGATATTTATGAAAACTTTCTTCCAATTCTCATGAAACAGCAAAGAAGAATTTAATCAAGGAGTAACTATGCCAGACTGAGACAAATTTTGTACTTTGTTATTTTGCAGAGAGGCCACTCTTCACAAACAACTTTAGAAAATAGCTTTCCTTTGGAAAAAGCCAGTGATTTCCTCTCAACAGCATGTAGCCAGACTGCTGCTACAAAACATTTAGTAAGCATTCATAAACGCTCTGCTCCAGAGGTATTAGATGTGATGCTCAGTACCTGGGAGTGCTCGTCTATGTCGGTCCAGATTTGTTTAGGACATTGAAGACCACACCATAAATGGAGTTTCCAAAGACTTTCATGTTTGTCAAAAAATGTGATACTTTCAAGGGACAGCTCTGGAGAGTATAACCTTTTCATAGAGGCTGGGCAATAGATAAACAGAGAAACTTCTGCAAAAGTTACCCTTCCTTCTTCACACTGCATGTGGATGAGCCAATTTACAAACACATTGTCTAAATACATTTGGACAAAGAGCTAAGTCTTGATCCCCATTACAGAACTCCCCTCCCACAACTAAATATTATATTCTGACATTATATATTTCTCTTAATATATTCTCAGGTTATATAAATTCTCAGACTTCAATATCTTTTAATTTTTAAATTCTTGTCCCAGAGCAGAATGTCACTGCACATTGCTTCACAATTTGGTATGAATTTGACTCTAAGCTTTCGTTTGAGTTTCAGTCAGAACTATCAGATCTTTAAAGATATAAAAATTATGTTGTTATCAACGTTCAAGCAGTCATGGAGTAAAATCCAGAAGAAAGACTAAATGCTTTTATTAACCTTACTGTCACCAAATTTCTTGTACCGAGCAATGAGTGGGGAAGGGCAATACAAGTACTGATACAGTACTTTTTTACTACCATTAGGCATCTTCTCCTATCCCTAATCAGATGGATTGGCTCTGCCATCTGATTTTCATAATTACTAAAGAAAGATGCTCCTAAATAATTCCCCATCATCCATATTTTCTTTGCCTGACATTCACTATTAATCAGAATTTTCAGGCATTTGCTTCCTGTTCTTGCTTCCTTTCCAGAAAAATATAGTAAGCATCTGAGAGAGAGAAATATATATACCAGAGAGTGAAAAATTATTGGAAAACCAGAGAAAAGAATTTTACCTTACAAGTAAAGAATACCAATGAAATCCTACAAGCATTAACTCTGCTGTTTCTACCAAGCTTCAGGCACCTCTGTGCATGTCCCGGTAAAATCTAGAACAAATCTGGCAGCATTTTATTTTCTTGGTGCAGGAGCTTTTCCTACCAGGACACTGAAGATTGAAATATTTTACAGTTACCTTGTCTGCATTTAGTGAAAATTAAATGCTTCATTCTAATAAACACAGAATTTTGAATTCATTACTCATTCCTTATAGGTTTTAATATTATGAAATATTTCATGCAGCATTTTTGTCAAAACAAAAGCCAGAGGAAAAAACAAGACAATACAAAACAGGGCACATTTTCATCAGAATTTTCAAAATCACCTTATTTTCCACAGAAAACAGATATTTGGAATTAGCAAATTATCCTGCAAAGACCAACTGTATTTACAGAACGGAAAATTCAATCTTGGTCTTAAATTTTCACAGCCAAGACAGTTTTCCAGTATTAAATCCTGCCAATACATGTGAAGGACCACATGATGACTGCAAGTTAGTTCTGAATGTCTTTCTGAAGAATTGCAGCAGCAGAAATGGGAGTTACTGACTTGGGTCAAGGGTCAGAAAATCGTCTTTGTCATATTGCAAAAAATTGGATTAAGGTATCACCTCCTCCATCTAGTGTTAACAATGAGGGATGACAGTACAAATATTTCCCTGTATTTACAGATGAGTCACACATCAGGAGAAGAAATACATAAAAACTGGTGAAGACTCCGAGCAGCAGTTTTGAACTGTGGTGAAGGGATGCACAGGCCAATCTGAAGGGGCCCACAAAAGAAAGTCATGGAAAGGTTGGTTCAAATGCCACGATAAAGGAATCTAAAGCTCTAGTTGAATATCCATAGAGGTCCAAAATAAAAAATATTTGAAAGCCACCAACTACAGCTACAGTAATCAGATACACATTTCTCCGTGAGACTACATAGCCCTCACGTTTTTATAGCTCAGAGGTCTGGCATCCAGTACCAGGTTCAGCAGGTCTGCTCCCATGCTATACCAATGCCACAGCCACTCACTGAGCTCAGAAGAGCTACGTGGCTGTGTTGTGCTGTTCCCCAAGAGTTTTTCCAGGGGTGACTGATGCATTTTCATTAGAATACATAAATATGCTTTTTTATTTCCCCACCCAGAAGAAAAATCTGGCTTTGAACAAGATAGCTGTACAGGCAATACCTTACCATGGGAACAAGTTGTCCAGAGGGGCTGTGCAGTCACTGGATAGAGCCCAGAACAACCTGGTCTCATTTCAGAGCAGATCCTGCTTTGAACAGGAAGATGGACTAGGGACATACTGAAGGCCCCTCCCATGTGAAGTATCCCATGATGCTACAAAAAGGCATCAAAGACATGTAGCCAGTTTTTATTTCACTTCTTTCACTCCATTCAGCTACGCCTAGGATGCTTTGATATTTACTTTTCACTTACAATGTGTTCTAAGGCTTTACAGAACATTCACATCATATTTGCATGTATTTCTATATAAACATAAGGGTTTCCAAAAAGTTGTTTGGGTTTGGGGTTGGTTTTTTTTTCCTTTTTTTTAAAGAATGGGACAGAAAGCCTCATGGAAATTCTTGTTTCCAGGAAGCCTTCAGAAAAGTCAGGCTATCAAAAATCTTGAAGAAGAAACCACTGCAGCAGGTAAAATATTCCTGCTGAGAAATCTAGAGGCAGGTTGTGTCTCATCCCTATGATTACATCTATACTGCTTTTCAGAAGAACAGGCTAAAACTTCCACCAAAAAATTGCTGGTAAATTTGTTTGCAAATTGATTTGAAAAGTTCAATGAAAACAAAAATAGAATAGCAGGCTTCTATGTATTTATTCTCCCTGCTCTTTCCTACCCTTTCAATTTTCAGACTGAAAGAGCAAATTCTTAGTTATTAAAGAATTTGATACTGCTAAGGAAGGAACACTTACAACCAAAATATAGCATCAGAACCAGGGAACTACATAAACACTTACCAGAAAGCCTTGTACTTTAACTACCTCACCCTGCATTTAGGGGACAAAAGATTCAAGAAGCTATTCTGTTTGTTTGCCATCTATTAGAGAATGAATACAGCCTTCTCATAATGTTGGTGATTTGCTAAATGTCCCTGTGAAGCACAAAAGCCTGCTGTCCACTTTGCATGCCCAGTGGAATAAGGCACAAGCTGCCATTTTGCAGCACTCCGATTTCAAAGCCTTCTCAGAAGTCTAAATTTCTTTGTGTTTTTTATCTACATAAGCCTTATTTGCTCTGTCCTTTCAGAGGCCACCAAAAGGTACCGTTTCATCCTGAGGTAGCTTGTGGATCTGTATTTCTTCATATGGTCATATACCCATATATTTCCCTATGTGCTTATTTTGACTTAGTGGTCAAGCAGCTTGCTGAACTGGTTTTGATATGTAATATTCAGCCTTAATTGTTTATTTATTGCACTTCTATCCAAATTTCTCTCTGATGCACTGTAAGCAGGTCTGTTTACTTTAGATATCTGAACTTCAGCTGCACAGCCCTACTGCTCTCTCGCTTGCTCCCAATTTGCGTCTAAAGCTGCTGCAGAAGCACAGTCTGTGTTGCTATTGCAGTATGCTCACCTTGCTTCTTTTGGACTGCTATGTAGTAATACTTCAGTCCGCTGGTTGTTAAAGCAGGTTGTGCTTCACAGCATGGACTATGTCTCACCTACTTCCTGCAGTATCCCATTTCTTGTTTTACTTGGTACTGGCATGTATTTTTTCTATTTCTGCATTTCTGCTGCTTGTTTTTTCTTTTTTTTTTTTTTTTAATGTTAGCAGTGATGGAAGTGTTGGAGTGGCAGTTCTGAGAGAGCTGAAGTAATAACCAAGTACCATTTTCTTTCTACCGCTCCTTTCCAGCACCTTGTGGTTCCCTGAGCAGCTTCACTGGGGGGAGGATGAAGTGACTGCAGCTCCAGATTCACCTCTCACTCCTCCCATGGCTGAGATGGACCAAGAGGACTCAAGGGGCCACGATATTTCTCCTGCTGAGGAAGGGCTCATCAGGACTGGATTAAGCAAGAAACACCTTGGTTACAAACTGCCAAAGCACCTTGGAATGACAGCAGCATTCAGTGACAGTTTGCTAGGCCAGATTTAGAAAATTAAGCCATCTTTGACTGGAGAAGCAGGAGTCAGAGATCAGCCCCCATGTTCCCTCACCAGCTCCAAAAGCTGTACACCCTTCTCTTCTTCATAGTGCCATTGTGCTCACAGAAAAAGGAAAACCAAAGCTCTTCCCTCCCTCCCTTGCTTCATTAAAAATTGTCTTCTCCACTTCAGGAAGCAACTCCAGCAAACTGAAGGGATTCAGGCAGCGGCAAAAACGTTGCTAAACATCTGGCCCCAACCCGAAGAAAACATATTGGGTTGCTGCAGGTCTCCTCTTATGACACTGGAGGTTGCTGATGGGCATTTGTACATTACAAGGTGCTATAATTTGAAGCTTTTTGCTTAGCTGATTGTAACACCTTTGATACACTACCCCCACACTCTTTCAAACACAGGACTAGCCCCCCAAAACCTTCTTTCCAAACAACAGTATTTTCTGTTCCTCTCAGAGGCCAAACGCAATTGCAGATCCATAGCTGGGCGACGAAGAAGGTTTTGGCTTACGTCTAAGCCTGCACTCCAGATTCAATCAGAGGCAGCTGGTGGCACTTGAACCGCATCTCTGGAAACCTGCCCGCTTTGGTGGCAACCTGAGACAGGGCAAGGACGCGTACGTGGGTCTGCCAATCGATGCTCGCTCTGCAAGCAGCTACGAGGCCGGGAGCCCGGGGAGGGGAGAAGCGGGAGGAGAGGAACCTCACACAAACAAAAGGTGCGCGCTGACGTTAATCTCCGCTAACGAAGCCTGCACAGAGCCCGTGCTCTGAGTCACCCGGCGCAGCGGCGAGCCGGGAGAGAGCTCATGAATCAAAGGGCCCTGCAGAAAGCTCATGAATCAAACCACCCTGCCGTAACGAGGGGAAGCAGTGCGGACAGGGGGAGGGGAGGAGAGCAGGACAGGGCTTGCGTCAGACCCGCAGCCGATGCCTCCGCGCTGCCCCTGCCCTGCCGGCCGGGCACCGGGACCCTGGGGCGTCCTCACCTGGCCCCAAAGGCCTGGCCGGAGGCCTTACCACGCAAAGCCGTGCCGGGGCAGCACACGGGAGGGCTGCGGGAGGGCCTCAGAGCTGCCCTCCTGCCGCTGCAGGGCACAGCCCCGCCGGGCACACGGGCAGCCCGCAGGAGAGGGACGCTCCTACACAGGGCAGCCGCTGGGGAGCGGGGAATGGGGAAAGCGAGCGCCTGGGGAGAGCGCTGTGACTGTGCGGGCGAGTCTCTGTCACCATTTTGTTCAATTAGGTGCCCAGGTGTAAGGCGGGCGAGTCTCTGTCACCATTTTGTTCAATTAGGTGCCCACAGCAGAAGCAACCAGCTATGTAGAGCAGGCCAAAAAGATAATTTTTGCAGCTTCGTCGATGTGCAAGACACCAAATGGCAGAGTACATTCACCTTAACCCATTTACCGTGACAGCAGCACATGAGCGGAGAGATTCCCTTCCTCTCCAGTCAGTTGAAGACTCAGAGGGGACAGGTGGACAACTGCTAAGGAATTGGCTCCAGCTCTTTTGTATAATCAAATCTAAGTTTACATAAAAAGCATGTCAAAGAGGAGAACCATAAACCATCCTCCTCCATAATATATACCAGACAGCAAACCACATGAATCTGACCGTAACCAAACAAGAGGGTTTTTCACAGCTCTAACCAGCTTTTCTGTTGGCTGAGTTCTCAACTCACACGCCTCAGTGGCTGGGCAGTGAGGGGTTTGATGTGGCAATTCCAGGTGCTCTGGAGCTGTTACACACATCTTCACACACATGAAATCCTGGGTTATTGCAGGGTGGGCCAGGACTGAAAGCCAAGACCTTGCAACAAATGTTGCAGTCTTTCCAGGCTGGCAGGAGCAAAGGCCACCATCTCAGAGCACAAATACTCGGGTGGCTCCTTGAGAGGAAAAAACAGATTAAGCTGGCGGAAGATGCATTCAGGGCTCACATGGATTGCAGAAGTGGCATATAATGCAGAGCAAGCCTGCTGTCAATAAAGATTGCTGTCAGGCTTTTGGTTTTCCTTTATTTATTTTTTGAAGAGAAAAAAATAATAGAAAAGCAGGCCGTTTTGCTGACTGATTCAGAGGGGCTGACTATATAAATGCCATAGTGAAACACACAGTATGGCCATCAAAATCATGTGCCTTGGTAGCACGAGTAACTACTAGCCTCTCCTAGCAGAGTCATCAAGAGGGAACAGGAGCTCTCCTGTGCGAATGCAGTACTTTGTTTAGTGCTCGCCTGAAAGATGAGTGGGGTTTGTGATGATAAGCAAGCATAAAAACCTTGTCCAGGGGATGTTCACTTGATAGATACTAGTTTACTAGCACTTTCAAGAGAGACAAGCAAGAAGGAAACAGACTGGCATGAAAAAAATCTCTGCAAGCTTTTGAATGTTAAGATGGTGCAGAAGACAACAGTGTGCATCTGAGATCAAAGAGCTCTAGTGATTTTAAAAGGGTCTCTCTCGGGTGGCAGAGAAGTTAGAGTTGCTCAAGGAAAAGAAACAAAAGATGACAGGTCCTATAAGCCTGATTAGGTTATCTCCTTAGTACACCAGAGCCTCAGGAACAGCTATGTACATACACCTTTTCTCTTAAAAGGTCTGGTCCCAGTACATAATTTCAAGTATTAAAATAAATTATATCATGTAGCCATCACTTGAAGCTCAATTTATTCTGTAGACAGACATCACTTCACTCTGCTTGGTCCTGAGTTTGCTAGAAGATGCTTGGTTCTGTTATTCTAATGTCAAGGAAAAAAGCCATATGCCCTGCCTCTCAGGGGCATACGTGGGGGCATTAATTGGGGCTCAGTAGCTCACTAACCACCACTATGCAGCTCTCAAGCAGAACAAGCTCATTTCTGCCCCAGGGATTCTGCAAGACAGATGAGGCCTCTTCACTTGGGTCTCATGGTGGATAAGAGGAAGAATTGCAGTTGTCCGCAATTAGCTGGACCTTATGGATCAACAGAGTTGATATAGAGGGTGGATGCATGCCTCTAGGTCAAGATAAATGAACATTAAGGAAGTTTAGGCTGGAGAGAAGGGAAGGGCAGATAGCCTCAAGCCTGACAAAGATACGATACAAAGAACGCAAAACTGACCACAATGGAAATTGATCTGTGTGAGATCCAAACTGTTTCCTGCAAGTTTAACTGTGGCAGTTTGCCCAAGTTTTGACACTCAGAGTCAGAGGCAAAGAGTAATTGAGCTGCACTGACTTAATAAGGAAATAAAGTATTCAGAAAGCAAAGGTAGTGAGTACCATCTTCCTGGGCTTGAAACCGTTATCAGCTTGAAGCGCATTCTGCTATTCCTCCTACGGCATCACAATTTTTACTTAGGAAATTTATGCTCTGTGTCTAGTTCTGCACTATGCTTTGAAACTGAAACCTCTACTAGAGGGCTAGAGAGGGCCTGCAGCTTTCAGTCAGGCCAGTTTGTAGTCACCAGGTTTTGTCAGCTCTGGAGTGGAAAAAGCTGAGAGAGGAAACCAAAGCAGAATTGCCCAAATATGATTCCAGGAGCTTTCTTACTTTTCTCAGTCTGAAAGTGTAACTGCAAATCAGGGGGAACAGGATGATCAGCTGAATTGCTGCTGCTAGTTTCTTTTGAGCTTTTAGTTATGGTGTGTTTGGTAATTTCACATGAGCAGTTCATTAATAAACTGGCATCCCAGCACCACTGCAACAGCAAGGCACCCTGCAGACCACCAGCTATAGCAAAATAACATTCCTCTCCAGCTTTTATTCTGATACCACTGTTAGCAGGGTTGAGGTGGGTTTTTTCCTCCTCCTTGTGCAAAGAACAATTAAAAGACAGGTATGGAAAGTGTCTTCCTGGCTGCAGCCTGGCTAGGAGGGGCCAGTTTTCTTTTGCCACCAATGGCACTGTGCAAGGAGAAGCGCCCACCTGGCAGAGTTTCACTAGCTGAAAAGGAGAGGCTACACACAGTAGTTTTAGCTCAGAACACAGGAGGCTTGCCAATACATTGACTTCATATTGCTGGCATTCAAGCAGTTAAACACAACTGCGAACTCTGGAAGATTTCCCACTCCTTGCTGAAGCTTCTCCCCAGTACACTGGTAACTGGTAAACAGATGGTACAACAGATACGGTGTCAGCTCCCTCCTTGTTGGAAATGCAGCTATCCAACGTTTAGTCAACCTGCCTACAGTGAGAAATGACTGAATTAGAAGTAAAAACATACTTCAATTTCCCTTTCAGTTTTAACTACTGCACATACACAGTCTGTGCCTTTTGTATCTCTAACAGAGTCCAAAATTCACTTTTCTCAAGGGAGTCTCTCTAAGTCTCCCATCCTGGCTGTTGTGGCAAAAGGTAGTAAAAACTCCCCCTTTTTCAGTCTCCTACAATCAGTCTAGGATAAACAGTCATTCAGACTGGCAGCATTTTCCTCCTCCAAGCTGTATCCAAGGAAGAATACAGACACTGCAAACAGTGTCATGAACTCCAACACTCACCAACCAGCAAGACTGCCAGAAGCATCTGGCACTATTTTGAGGAAAATCTTTTAGTTTGTTTCTAGTTGGGCTTCCTCTGTGCCTCGCTGCCATCTCTGACTCCCCTCCAGCCCCTCGCTGCAACTTCACCAAACTCTGCTTTTCGATAAACATTTCTTGCACCCTCCACCAACTCCTTTGTTCTCTCCTGTGACTCCCACATCACATTTCCCTAGCTGTAACCAGTTTCGTTGGCCTCCCACCACCTTTCTGTCCTCTCATAACAAGGCTTATTTCTCTTCCCTCCATGTAAGGCTTTATTTCTATAATACCGTGCTTCCCTTGTTGCCTGCTTCCCCCAAACCTCTGTCCCAAAGCCAAACAAAATTGCATCTTGTTCTGAATTCTGCACTTCTAGCAAAGCATACATTTTCTTTTGCAAATGCCTTGTATCAAGACATAACTATGATTTGGAACAACTTGCCAAGGAAATCTCCATTTTCTTTATGTACCAAGCTCTTTAAAAGTCACTCGCCACAGATAAAAAGCACAAGGATTTTAACAGGCTCCATTATTTTTGCCAGAAATGGATACAGCAAGGTTTGGAGAATTTTATGTGTGTGTTTTTAGTTCCAGGCTAGTCAGTATATTATGGAAAACAGACTGCCTCCAGTTACCTAGAGACTGCATAACCAGGGGGGGGTTCAAGTGACACTGTAAAACCACTCCACAGGAATACCATTCAATTGCTCAGTTCAGCAAACCCTATTGGTGGATTTTCCTCTCTTATAAATTGCACTTGCCTATTCATTACTTCCCATATTGCGTAAGAAAAAGAAAAGAAAAAGGAAAAGCTTTATTAATTTATGGAGATTTACACCCTTATTAACTCTGAGATTTAAACACACAGTTAAGTCAGAAAAGTCAAAATTATATTTTTTCTGCTTCCATTCCCTTATCTATTATTTCCCCATCATAAAGGTATGCTCTCTTTCCTGTGAGCTGTGACATCAAGCACATATGGAGAAAAAGCTTTGTTATTTCCAAAATGCTGCTTCAATGCCATCTTCAGCAGCTCAGCCTCACAGCATTCTCCCGTGATACAGCAAAGTATTTATTGCTAGTTTTACATGTACTGTGCCCACCCAAAGAGTAAAGTTTTTCTTCTCTGCTTCAGTGCCTAAAGCTTGGCTCCTTTTCCAGAGAGGCCAAACGCCTGTAAACACCCTCCCTTCTCAGGGAGCTGCACCCTTGCAAAGTAAACAGTGTTCATGTGGGTGCCTAAATACATGTCCAAGTGCCTATCTTTAGGCACCTGAATCTGGAAATGCCGATCTGAGTGAACAGGCCCTGCTTGTGGCATGAATCACTCTACAGAGCAAGGTTAGGACAGAGGGATACCCAATTCTTAATTTAATTCTCTCAGCCATCTTGCTGCTTAAATGAGAAACCCAACTGGGAATCTTAGTTACAGTAATATACTCACCAAACATATTGTATTCATTTATTTGAATTACTTTAGGAATAGAATCACCAGCTGGGAGAACAAAAACAATCCTGCACAAAATGAATAAAGGCTTCACAGCCTGGTGTAAAAGGAGTCCTCAGAACACACCACATTTGGATCCAAGGACTCCTGTGGGTTTCCTTAGCTACAGAGGTGCCAGAGCCCCAGCAGCAGGCAGCTGACAACACCACATTGCCAAACCTACTCCCTTTCTCAGATTTTCTTAGCTAGCTTCTTTTCTACCTGCTCTCAGATGACAAAGTATTTGAGTGTGAATTATCATCATTATGGATATGTGATTTTATGCCCTCAGTCTCCATCCTCCGGCTGCACACAGGTCACCTGGTCATCCACTTCAGCAAAGGAGGAGTGTGCCAGAGCTGATAGTCCATATCTTTCATAATCTCCTTTTTGGTATGTTAGAGGGGGCCATCTTTTAGTCTTCTTCAGTTCTTGCCCTTCACCCAGTGGAATCAGACTGGGAGAAAATGGTATGTAAACTAGCAGAAACTCTGGAAAAAAACAATCACAGCAGAGGCAGGGCTGCTTTCAATCTTAAGCCCCTCTGCACATCCTGGTGGCAGCCATAGCCAGAAGTAAACATAAATAGCAGCCATCAGACAGGCTACAGGTAAGGATGCACCAGTTACAAAACAGACACATTTGCGAGGGAAAATATAGAGATCTGAAGTTAAACCTAGTTTTGTTTTTTCAGTTTGACCTAGCAGCTTCCCAAGACTGCCTTTTGGGACACCAGCTTCCTTCTTCCCTTACATCTGCAAAGGACAACCTCAGAAAAGAGAAGAGAAACATTTAGGAAATCTTTGCATAAAACCATTCCCAGACAGAGCTCTCTCTAGAGTCCAGAAGGACAGGCGATATCATCAGTTTTCTAGGTCTGATGAAGCAACACAACCGCTTAGATGTGACTGTGTTTGTTTGTCTCACTGGTAGCACAGCCCTGAATCCTGCTGTCACATGCCTCTGAGCACTTCAGGCCAGGGAATGTCTCTCAAGATTGTTGGTAAATTCTTATCTGTATTACAGTTGCAGAGGTGACGCTTGCAGACGTAACCCTGAGCAAATCTGAGCCAGGCGGTAACCCTGGTAATTTGGAGGGGGATGGGGAGAACAGCAGCAGCCAGCTGGGAGCTGATCAAGATGCCTCATGCACAACCATTTGGCTTCTACAGCTGCTAGGGCTCAAGCTAGGACCTGTACTCAGCAAGACAGGTTATGAACACACAGAAGAAAGGTGATTGCTGCCTGAAAATGCTCCTTGAATCCTTGATGCCACAAAATAATATTTCTTTTAGCTCCCTTTTCTTGATCTGCACTGCTCAGTGCTGCTGCAGTGGGGCCTGATTTGTACTTAGAACTAGCTGGCATATTGAATGAAAAAGCACACTTGAAAAACACACCCTTTTGTGCTCATTTCAAAACCTGCCGATGTGTTGTCATGGTGGCCTTTATTCGCATCATACCTTAGGCCCCCAGTGTGTTTCACCAATGAGAAGATCCTTCTCTCTGATTATTGGGACACAGTGATGTCAGCTGAGCATGCTTGTCATAAACAGGAGGTAGAACCCTTAGCACAGAACATCATCAAAAGACACTTAGACAAATTTGTCTCACCTCTGGCTTGCCCTGAGCTACCAGATCAGTTGACTACTTTCTGCAGCTCGGTTCAGGTGCAATAACTCTTCCAGCTGTGGTAACTCAGCGAGACACCTGAACTCAGCCAATATTCCACTGGGGTGAAACATTTCAGCCCTTTCACAGTAAGCACAAAACCCACATGACTAGTCTACATTTACTCCTCTTAACTAGTTTTGCATTCCCCTGCCTACATACTGCTCCTTGATCTCTAAAAATCTGAGGAGTGGACACCATTGGGAAACGTATAAAACTTATCTTAATTTAGCACTGAAGACAAAGTTTATAAAAGTAGAGTACAGCCAGACCTGGCTTTATCTTTTTTTTTTTTCCTTCTCATAAACAGCTAAAGTTAGCCAAAACCTACAACTTCAGGGGAAAGGGGGGTGGCGAGGAGCGGGGGGAAAATGCAGAACTATGCCCATGTCACGTCACACCTAATGAAAATGTTTGGTCAGGAAGAATAGGAAAATTTTTTTTAACAATGTAAGGTTTTATATTAACATTTTCTAACTGTAATCATTTTAGAAATGCTGATATGCTTCATTTCCACATTATTACATATGTCAATGTTTTGCTATAACACAGAATTTTTTAACTGACTAAAAATTAAAATGAGGAAAAGAAGTTAAAAATATTAAATAGATTGAAGACTGAATGTTTCACATTTATACAAAACATTTAGAATTCCCACTATGCCATTTTTATGATTTGACAGCTAATCCAGGAAATCCTCGTTGTAGGAATGCCGTAATTCATGCACCCAGTCAATTTGCTGAAGTTCTAAATTGAAAATGCTCTCTTCTCTCCCTGAGATAATGTCACTTCACCTTGACCAAAGCCAGTAGAAAAATAAATTTTGGGGTGTCTACCAATTCACCCTATGTGAATGCCTATTAACCCATTTCATTTATAGTGGTGTTGATGTTTGCACCTGACAATAAAGTACTCTCAAATCCAAGAGAAAACTGTTTTAGAGCATTGCTTTCTTCACACATCTCTGGAGAACTAATCTGAGGAAGCTCCTCTGGGGTTTTCAACCAAGAGACAAAAGTAGAGCATTTACTAACACTTTCCTGCTATGTCTGGGCAAAGGACTTTTCACCAGCTGAGATACACCAAGAATTATTACTGTCAATTGTCTTCTCAAGGAATGGGTAGTTTAGAGACAAGAAAAATCTCCACTCCCTACCTAATCACCCATTCAGCTCTGCACAAAGCTGACAGTGGATAATATGAAATGAAACTGAGAACAGCTCTCATTTTCCTGAGCAGCTAAAGTGCAGTTTTAAACGTGTAATAGATATTTTGCCTTTACCATTAACAAGCAGAATACATAAAGTATGACTGCCTTGATACCCGCTGGGCACTCGAGCTTAGACTTTCATTAACGACCTTGTTAGCAATAAGAGAGACACAGTGTGCTGCATTATGAAAATTGTCATAAACCTGTGCTTTTGCAAGCTACTGTGTATCAGCTAGATGTCTGTCTCTTTGAACTACAGTCTTACTCTAGGTAATCTAATCAAAATGCTAACAAACCTGTTTTCATATGATCACAGAAAAAAACTCTGCACATTAAGAAACAAAAGTGATAAGCAACAGATACTCGTAGTGTCCTTTCATGCACATTAGAGTGATGCTGAAGAAGACATCTGTATTCTGCAGGGAGCAACAGCAAAATCAGCAGACATGACTGCAGTCAAGAAATCACAATCCAACACTCGCAGAGGCTGGAGTTAGTATCTCCAGTAGCTCAGGTTTTGGTTATTGATCAGCCCCACCTTCATCCCCACTTATTTTAAGCAGGCTCCTTTCACCAAGCAGTGCCACACAAAGTCAAATGTTAACAGTTGCTGAGCATCTAAAAATCTCTCCAAGTCAGTGGTGAGAGTCCCATTCTAGGAAACATTAAAAAGTATGGAAGAGTAGAAGACATACTGAGGGGGTGGGAACTCAAACCAAGCTGAGTTTGAGAGAGAAGGGCTGCTTTTTCACTCCTCATGCCTTACCACAAGTAGCTTCTCAATCCTGTGGACCTCCCCAGCTAAGTCTCATTCTGAGGGACATTGGACTAACCCAGAGAAAACTGCTGATATTGGACACTCGAAGAATACAAGGCCCATCCGCAATCTGCTTATCAACAGCAATTTGCAGTTTTCACTTCCTTGGTTGATTGCTTGGGGTTTGTTTTTTTTTTAAATACCTTCTAATCTGTCTTCCGTATTTTCCTGTATCATGATTATTTTTCCTCTGGGTTCTTATATCTTCCTCATTTTGTTCTCAGATCACCATGTGCCATCATTAAAATTTTATCCTTAAATTTAGGAAATAAGAGTTGCTGCATGCCTTGAAGCTTCAAATCCAAAAATAACTCAATCATTGGAGGAGGTAAAGGGATATATTTTTGTTTTATTTGGGGACTTTTTTAAAATTTTTTCTAGTTGAAAAGTAGCTTAAGATCCTAGTGTATATGTCACAAGTTTCTATTTTAAAACACCGCACTCCTAGGCCTGAGAATCAGAGGAATAAAAGCACTGAGACATTGTTTTTCCACCCTAACAACATAAGAATAAACTGTTTCTCTGATTACATTTGGGGCAAAAAATAATGGTTCTTGGACAGGAATTTAATGTGCCAAGTTTAAATTCTCTGCAAATCAGGATTGCAGAATTACCCACCTTTGACACAGTAGTTCATAACAAAAGTAATGCATCCTTAACTGGAACACTCAAAGTGATGCTGCTGGGAGAGAGACTGAATGCATGCAAAATAAAGACATATTGCAAGATTTGATCAGTCCTGTCCGGCATTTGTGAACGTTCTTAAAATATGAGATCTGAGCAGACATCATCTATCTGAATAAGTTTGTTTAAAGTTAAAGGTTGTTTATTAAATATTATTTATGCACTGTTAAACCTCAGGGAGAAATATTAAACGTGTCTGGGATTCACAGAGTACACAAAACAGGCACTAAAATTGTACAGTTTGATATGTAACTTCCTATTGTGGATAAATCCACGAACATCTGCTAAATATGTAGAAGACTTATTACATTTTCGTATGGTTTACTTACGATGTAGACTTCCCAGTTTGGCAAACAAAGCCTGACTATGGGGAAAACTTATTTCATTATTTTAAACCCTTTTAATACAACCTTTGGAGGATGCATGAATATTTCCTCACTGCCTTCCCTGTCACCTGATGGGGAGGAATAATCCCTGACTGTTAAACTGGCTTAAATAGAGAATTTGTGTCTCATGTCTTGTTTAGAGAATGGAATCTTTGTATTTCTCTTGGCAGTTCCCAGAGCAAGGTACAATCCTGCATATTATCTCTCTCCAGAATTTTGCTGGTGGATTCAGAGAGTCAACAGAGATCCTAATACAGTGCACGACCCTCCCATCCCCTATGGGAGAACTCAGCAGATTCTCCTCCCAGGGCATAGTGAAGTCAGACATTTATTTTGGGATCCAAAAAACTCTTTTTGAAATCTGCGAGAAACTTGGTAAGTTCCCATAGTCTGGGAAAACTGATGAAATACTGTATTTTTTTTTCTTGCCACCAGGCAATAATACTCTATGTCAGAAGTAGAAACGGAAAATTTGGGCACAGGGAAATCCTGTTTTAAGGAAGTAAGGGAAATCCAGTTGCCTTCTCCCACTTCATTTCTATAGTTCTTGTTCATGTAAATGAGCAGTTAAGCTTCATCACCAACAGTGAAATCAAATTCCCTTGTTTTAGATGATCACTTGAAAGTGGAAGAAGCTCAATTTAGAAGCCAGAAAAAGTTTTTTCCCATTCAACACCAGAGATGTGCATCTCCAGTACCTATTAAGAACATGGCTGAAAGTACAAGGACAGAGGGCTACTCTCCAGAAGCCTAACTAGCAGTTGCTGTCATTTACTTTATCACATGAGCAATCAAGAGTGTCTTTTAGACCAGGAATTATTATAAATAGGTAAAATATTTCTTAAAGAAAAAGATCATTTCCCTCCTAGCAAGCTCTCCATACATATCACTTATGATCTTGGGCTAATAAATCCTTTCCATGAAATGGGCATACTTACATAAACAATCTTTTTCTCCTTCTTTCTGACCCTTACTATGTTCCTTTAAACTTTCTTAGAAAATGGGGTTCAGTTTTAAGGTGAATATTTGTTATCACAAATTTATAAATGGTTCCAGCAAGAATGTAGGAACAGGTGTATCCTGGAAGGAATCTAGCCACACGAGATAACATTCAACAGTTTAACTGAAATGCTGATTTATCAGTACAGACCTCCGCTTCCACAGTTCTTTCTGGAGAATTATTATAGGACAATACCTCTAACTCTAAATGGCTGCTCTCAGCCATAAAAACACGTAATGTAATGTCAATTGAATTCTTCTTTTATACCCCTTAAATCCAGCTTCATCCCAAACTCTCAGTCATGATTTGATGTCATAACTCACCGAGGTCTCCAGGACAGAGAGACCTGTTTTCATAATTTTTTAAGATTTTACTTGGTTCTCTGTAGACTGACCAGTGTCAGAGATTGACAAACAAGTATGTATACTGATAAAATGGACAGTTTCCTGCTAACAGACTTAATATCTCAGCATCCTGGTGAAAAAAAACCATTAATTTGAATGTACAAAGCCCTGGTTCTGTTACTGTATTTATTATTTAACATTTGTATGTTACAACCACAGATGGGCAAGCAACAAGCAATAGCTATTGGGGAAAAACATTATTACTCCTTGTACAAATACATCCCTAAGATAAGTTACAATATTCTCCTGCCAAAATGGAACAGATAATGATTTTCTTGCAGTCTGAGAAGTCCCAGATCGCAGATGGCCAGCTGAATAGTGGCTCAAGTAATGCTAAGCAATGAACAGCTGCTAACAATGAGGAAATTGTGCTTATAAGGCCTGATTCAATGCCCGTTGAAGTCAATGAAAATCATATAAACAGCAGTGAGTGCCCTACTGGCACTGTTCTTTGGCAAGAAGCCAAAAAAACAGATAACAAAATATTGTTAAATTCCCCCTACCAGAATACTCACTGCTTTCACAGAGAAACAAACTTTGATCTCCAGGCAAGCCTAGAAGCATCCTAGTGAACGCAGCTGCATTTAAAATGCTGAGGCATGTTAAAATAAAAGTATTACATATCTTACAGAGAATTATATTTTCATTTAGAATGACTAGACATTAAGTGATCTAGTTGATTTTCTCCCAGATCCCAGGCACATTGTAGAAAAAACAATACCTAATTTTGAAAGACCACTACCTGTAATCCTTCCTTTCATTACATGTTTATTAGGAAATTACACTACTTTTGGTTAGAGCACCACCATTACTACTCTTATTAACATGCATTTATAAGGAATATATAAGAGATCAAGTGTCTGCCTTAAGTGTTTTTTATTCATTGCTTTATCTGGATGAAGGTGGCTACCAACCAACAAGGAAGAAGGTCAGAGAGCTGGAGACAGCTCGGTTTTTGGAACATCATACAAAATAAACCTCTTATGGGTTTTCTTAAACCAACAAGTATGAAATGGCAAGTATCCAATTTTTAAAGTGCTTAGAAGGAGCAGCACTGAAAGCCTAAACATAACATTTACAAACTTTGTATCCCTTTCCTAACCATAGTTCAGTGCCTGATAAGATCATGGAGCAGATCCTCCTGGAAATGTCATAAACTAAGGCACATGAAAAATAATGAGGTGATTGGTGACAACTACCATGGCTTCCCTAAGGGCAAACCATGCCTGACAATATTGGTGGCCTTCTAGGATGGGGTCTCAGCAATGGTGGACAAGGAAGGGGCAACAGCTGTCAACTACCTGGACTTGTGCAAAGCATTTGACACTGTCCTGAAAAATATCCTTGTCCCCAAACTGGAGAGGCATGGATTTGATGGATGGGCCACTCAGTGGATAAGGAATTGGCTGTATGGTTGCACTCAAGGAGTTGTGGTCAACGGCTCAATGCCCAAGTGGAGACCAGTGATGAGTGGCATCCCTCAGGAGTTGGCACTGGGACTGGCACTGTTTAACATCTCTGTCGGCAACTCCTCTCCTTTCTGCTGCAGAGTCTGATTATGTTCCATAAATGCACAGGTGAATGCACACCTGAAGTCAGGTCATTTGAAGCGAGGAGTCACTTCTGCTATTTGCATTGGCTAAAGGCAAGCATAGTGCAAATAACTCTTCGCAGCTGTATCAACATTCTCCAGTCTCTACTTTCACTGTCCAAATCATCCTGTTCTGAGGCTTCAGAAAGAGACAGAAGATGTGGCTAATCACCAGATTTACTAATTATGTTGTAACAAAAACCGCAAAAGATTGGACTGGGAGAACCAAGGGACTAGATGAAGCCTCAGAGATGATGAGTGCCATGGAGCTCAGACTTCCAAGGGAAATATATTAACCAGCATAAGATGGGTGCTAATGCCCAGGGAGCCCTGATGGGATTTCTGACTGTCCCTGTCACTCAAAGCATGCACCTGCCACTCCTGCCACCTGAGACTGACAATTTTGGTTCAGAGCCAACTTGAAAGGACACTTCTGGTGGGGAGCTCTTCCCCAGGGATAACATTGTGTTCCTACTGAGTGAAAGGTCTTCTGGTTGGTCTTGCACTGCCAGGCAAGATCCCCAGACACCTCCCTGCCCAGCACAGACTTGGCCTGAAGCCCTGTTGCTACCATTACTGCACCATTATATCCTTTAGGAAGAGCAGAAGCTTTCCCAGAGCGGAATATTCTTCCACAGTTGCTGATTTAGGCTGCCCTGGGCAAAAAAGACCAAGAGCATAAGACAGAAGTGCTCCTGCTAAGGCTACCACCTGCCATAGAGGAAAACACACCTTTTGTCATTTTGGTTGAGAGCTGGGCAGCTCCAGGCAACTCCATTTTGGTTTTTGAGTCTGGCATGATCTGTCAGCAGCCTGCCATGATACACTGAGCTAATCACATCTGCCCCAGAGGCTGACATGCAACCTCTGGCCCATAGCATCCTAAGTGGAAATGTTTGCCAGGAAAAAGATAAAGAAAAAAATCAACTCCAGAAACCAGTTATGGATGATGTAAATGAAGGCACTGCAGGATGCAGAGGGATGAAGTCCCACACACTGGCCTCACCAAATGTCCAGACAAGGGTTCTCATGTGGGCAGAACAGTTCAGGTTTTCCACACTAGCACACACTCTTACACACCCAGCCAATGCCACACAAAAACCAAGTAAAGCATTTCCCTCCCACCCAGAAAAGTTCGCTGAAACGGGTTTCACCTCTTTTTGAGAGCACCAGACCAGAGCGTAAGGACCCTCAATCACACTTTTAGGATAAGTTTGGGTATCCTGAACTCTGCCCAGGTTCCTGAGAGAGTTGATCCTCTCCCTGAGGGCCTTGGATCTAAAGCACCAAGAGATTAGTGTCCAACAGGACAGTTGTTGTCCCTAGCACAGCTAGGGACTAAATTTGGGTCTCCCAAATTGTAGATGTACTTTGAGGCTACTGGACCAGCCTCGCTTGTTAATAATTAGAAGTTTAATGGCATTACTGAAATTACAACCAAATTTTACTCCGTTAGACTGATCAGTATCTAATTTTGAAAGTAGTTACATGTACTGACAGGATGATTACAGCTTTATTCACCCATTTTAGACTCAAATTTAAAATAAAATACACTGAGATTGTATCACATGATAAATTGCAGTCAGCTCTTAAGTCTATTTCTTTCAGATTTAATTCTACCATTGTGAAGCTGACAGCATCACGCAGCTCGAAAGAGGAGTATTATACACTCCTACAACAGAAGCTTGACAAAGGGACAGATAACACTTGCTTTGAGGCCTGAAAGGTCCCAAGCTACTGGCTCCAAAACCACAGTCTGGCTACTGATTCACTTTAAAAATCTGTTGAAAACTCACATGCATTTACTTATAAATTCTCACTTGTATTCTTAGCTAGGAGAGACTAGCATAGCAATAATTTTATGTATGGCTTAGAAAAGTCTTTGGACTCAGTACCAATGAATTTTCCAGTGATGCTGTGCAACTGAGCCCATGACAGCAGAAACACCCAGTCTGACACGTGAAGAGAACCAGGCAGATAAATGGTTCTAAATTGTCCTGTCTTGTTTCTAAAATGATCTTTCTACTAAACACAACCTACAGAAAAAGAAATGCATTCTATACAGTAATTTTGGTTGTCACCAGTACAGAATGACCTGCTTAACCCATGTGTGTTTCCATTCATATATAAAGCAATTCTCACATATGTGTGGCAGCAACACACTGTTAACACATCTCCTTGCATTTAAAAATAAGCCTGTACACGTGTGTATCATACAAGTGCCCTTGACACAAGTTCTCATAACATAGCTGTATGCATCCCACACGTGAAGTTTTCGTCTGCGCTCTGAAGCTGCTACCACATTTACTTTCCCTTTGGTTTTCCACTAAAGTTTCGTGTTTGCTTTTATTCGGACTTGTTTAAATGTTGGCCTTCACGGAGCCGGGAGAGAAGAGGCGACTGTTAGAGAGTTTGTGCCCTCTGGTGTTCAGCGCTGGATACTGGAGCCCCGAAAGGCCGCGGCTCGGTGCTACCGCAGCATCCTCCCCTCAGCGAGCCTTGGCTGCCTCTAACGCACCTCACTGCAACAGGATAAAGTACCTCCCCTACTGTGCTTCACTGTAGTAGTCTCAGCAACATACTGGGCAGAGATCACGGTCTCCTTTTGAGATCATTTCCACACTTTACAGGCAAGATTTTAGCTTTGGAGATGATTTCAGCAAGATCTGTATCAACTCAGCAGTTTCCAAAACTGACGAAAACTCTGAATGTGGCATGACTTTGTGTTTTCATTAGTTCAAATCAGCAAAAAAGTACAATGAGTAACTTCAGAAAAACAAATCATTTATTCACCAAATTCTCTGAGTCCCAAAGCTGAGGATGTACTCTTTAGCCTAAACTAAAATACAGAAGCTCCCATCAGCATGGTTTTGAGATGGCTGGTTCACATTTCCGGTTACCATGACTGTAGTAAATTCTTCAAAATCCCAACCAGAATCAAATCTGTGGGCATAACATTAACACTCAGTTATGCCCACGAGCACTAAATCTTTGCCAGAGATGACTCAATTACAAACTTCATCAGGCAAATTCTGAATAGAAAGCCGAGCTTACTCTCATTCTGAAATCCACCACGTTTCTACAGTTCATTCTAAAGATGGTCAGATATAGAGTTGTTCACTGTGGTGAGACTGAATGTAGTTTGCAAGGATTTTAGTGATCATAGTCCTCACAATCACCACCACTCCATTGCCTAAGCTATATACCTGCTGTGTTGCCATTGCTCAGGAGCTCTCATTTTGGAAGAACAGTTCACCTCAGCATCTACGACTGATAGGGATACCAGAAAAGTCCACCCCCTATCATTTGGAGCATCCAAACCCGAATAACAGTAAGAGAGTTTTTGGAGGAGTCCAGTGGCATCTGTGTGTATGACTTCTCAAACAGTCTCTTCCGCCCTGCTTGCACCCATGAACCTGCTGCAACAGCTCCTCTCTGCTTTGCACTGGCTGCAGGCAAGGGATAAAGCTGGTTTAAAGGCATATTCTGACTTAAATAAGCAAGGTCCTTTTATTTATCCTTTTGGAGGGACCATTTTGCTCCAATTCTCACAACCTTCCGAGTGTTCTGATGGAGCCAATTTCTTCTCAGGGTGTCAAAGGAAAATACAGTGCCGAAGATCTCATTTACAAAGATGCCTGAATCTCAGCAAATGAATCTTGCATGAGGACATTCAAAAGATTAAGTTACCAGTTTTCACCACTGTAAGAAACCACACTAAATAAAGGAAAAAGCTCATAGAAATGCGGAAAAACAGAAATAAGAAAAAATTTTGAAAAGGAAAAAGGGCAAGAGTTAACAAAGGATCTGAATTCAATAAACTGTTTCAGTGGAAAGTTAGGAGCCTAAACACTGAATCTGAGCCTAATAGCCCTTTGCTACAATTATATTCACTTGAATGTTGAGCGCTATGTCATTAGATGAGAGCATTCAGACAGCGCACTGCAGTAATAATTCACAAAGTGTTTACATTTCAACAAAGCCTTCTCTTGTGTGTTCTTCTAACCATAATGGCAAATTTGGACATTTTATAAACACAGCAGATTTGTTTTTAATTAAGGAATTTCACAGCAGTGAACTCTGATCACTTAATAGGTCACATCTGAAAACATCACCATTACAGCATATTAAGAGATTATTCTCTGTATACTTCATTCTTGGTATGAGTAACATTGCACCCGAAAAAATGCCACCGTGCCAGCAGACGTTGCACAAAGGGAGTGGCAACGTTGTCCCTCCCGGCGGCTCTGCAAGAAAGCTGTACCTGTGACTCAGGAGAATATGTGCAGACACTCTGCTTTCAGGAATGATCATGATAAGCTTCTGCATCCCTGAGAAATTCTGTCTCTTTTAAGCAAAACATAGCTGAAATCAATACTCGGCTGCCAAGGAAAGTGGAGGGATTTTGCTTTAGTGCTGTGGGATTCATTTTCATGACTGTCAATCATACGATAATTTTCACAATTCCAGCACTGCAGTCTAACAAGTGCAATAATCTGTGGCCCAGACCTCTTGCCAAGCAGGAGTGAGTTAAGCTGAAAGACTAGGACACAAGAAAGGAGGAAAGGAGTGTATGTTTCACCTGATTTGACCAGTATGCAATTTACACTTGAAAGGAAAACTGGGGAAAGCTCGATCTGGTAGAAACAGTTGGCAGCAGGGCCTGTTTGCAGCTAAGAAGCCAAAAGAAGGATTGTATGGCAACAAGGCTTCTGGTTCCTGCATGAATTTCAAATCACAGCATTATGTTTAACCTCAAAACATCTGAAAGGAAACTATGAACAAGCATCAATCACCAATTAGTCATTATTTCTTGGACAGTCCATGGAAAACAAAGATGCTGGGTCAAATTAGAGTTTTGTAGCTTCTGTTGAAGCCACACAGCTTTCCTCAGCAGCCCCTGGCTTTTTATGTTCCAGCTGGACTTACCCAGGATGGCACAGGAAGCCCACATGAAAGGTGGGAAATCTTACCCTGGACTGAACTTTCAAGTATCTCGCATCAACAGGGGCACACACCCTCTCCAGCAAGGGGGCTGCTTCCAGCGCCTACCTGGCTACTAAACCAGAAGGTTGTCATCGATCTCAGCATGCCCTCTGCCATTCTTGAACGTTTTCTTCCCAAGTCCTGCATTGTTATAACCAGGCTTGTTCACGCAAGACAATGAAGTCATTCCAGGTATTCTAAAACCTATCTAAAACAGGACACAAAAGGGAACTTCCCTGGACCAGTTGCTCCACTGGTAACAGCAAATATGAAACAAGATAACCCCATGCAGTCTGTGAGCAACCCACAGGCTGAAATTACAGGAACAGTGTACCATCTCTGTAACAGCTTCTGTCATTCTCCTTCAGTTTCTGCTTGTTTAAAGGCTTTAATGATACTATTGGCAAAACCCCTACATTTAAGCTTAAACTCATCCTTTAATAACACAGATGGTTTATTTGACCTTTAGCATCTAATCTGGATTTCTGTGACTTAGCGTGTGTCCTCTATGAAGTCCTAGCATTGTGTGGAGCAGCACAACGCTGACCAGTGGTCAGGAACTCTTTGCTTTGCCTTCTGCAACTCGGGGGTAATTTAATCCTTTCCCCTGTGAACCTCCCCACACCTGAACACTGCCTCTGACACTGATGATGAGGACTGCAGGAAGCATGGAAAACAGGATACCGCAGGAGCACGCTGACAGCAAATATTTGTGTCACTGTTCAAAATAAGCATGTAATGCTTATTGTATTACAGAATTTAATAAGATATAATAAGCTGTAATCAGATATTTCAGGTATAATATTAAGTAAATGAATTATAAATGCTGGAGAGTAACTAGAATTTATTAAACTGGATAATGTTGTTAAATGATATTTACTGCTAAAAGCAAAGATTTTTGTTAACCTGGCACGCTAAACTGACAATGTGTCTTCAGAATAGTTTTGTTTGCAGAAAAAATCATATATTACCATTTTTTCCATCAGTTAAAATGATGAAAATACACAACAGATTTTTTCCAAAATAATAAAAATTGCTTACAACTGAAAATATACAATTGTCTAACATGTAAACCACACATGTGACTTGCTGTGGCATTACTTGACTGCCAAAGCTCATGAGATTTTCCATGACCACTGTTATTCTGGCTGTGTTTGGGCAGAAGTTGTTTCTGTAACACTTCAAACTAAATCTGTTCCAGGAAGAGTCTGGAAAAAGCAGTATACCATACAGTTTCTTAATCACATATTTGTTAACAAAAAAAAAAAAAAATGCAAACCACCAAGACAATCTGTTATTACTTGCACTGGAACACAGCAAACCTGTAGCATGGGCTGTAAACCAAGACTGCCCAATCTGCTCTTTCTGCTCTTATATATGAAGTATAGAAAATGCTTCCCACAGAACACCATTGGCAAAGTGTTACAACCAAAGCGCTTGCAAGCTAGCTGCTCCTGCTCTGGCAAAACAACATGAAATAAATAATATCCACAGAGGGTCAACACCATGAAGGCAAAAGCAGATAAGCTGCATTACTCCTGGGGTTAAATTATATTTGGTAATATACAGCAGTTGCCTGTAGAGGACAAGATCTTTTCCTCATATCTAACTGCAAAAATTGTCCCATGAACTAGGGAAGTTTAATTTTCGGTCAATTTCTTTTCTTCATCCTTTAAACCTTTCTCACTCCCACAACAACATCAAACCCCCTAATGTCTTGTGTATGAGAGATGACATGTGCTGCAGTTACACTGGACTTAGGTATTTGTTTACTGACTGGTCTGAACATGGGAGGACTGACCACCTGGAGGCTCTCGAATACAATACCACATGGTTGAAGTTTGCCTAATGGTTTGGGTTTTTTTTCTTTGGGAACTAATTTGGGTCTTTACCTTCCATCAGCATTGCAATGGAAAGTAATGAAACTAATTCTATTTTAAACTTCTATCCCTTTTCAAACTTTGACTAAATTTAGCCTGAGAGTTCAAAAGTCAGAGAGAGAAGAGGGAAAAGGAAAGGCAGAGGGAGGAGACCCAGACACACTGCAGCACAGCTTCCTTAAGAAACTAAGCTTAAGTGTGACTGGATTCTTCTCTGCCTGGTACATATCACTGCTATGCAGGGCTATGCACTGTCCTCTCCCTCAGATAAGTATCTCCAGGTTACTTCTAAGGGGCCTACCCACGCTCCACTCCTCAGCAGCCAAGTGCACGCATCCGCACACTGGACTTTCACAGCGGGGCACAGCTGCTACTGACAGCCAGCAGCGAAGCCAGCCTCAGTTCAAACTGAAGAACAGTTCACTTCTTCAGTGGAACTGAAGAACAAAGAGTTTATGCTGAGCATCTTGGCAAGTTTTGCTTCCTGGTGCTGTTCCCACAGGGAGGCGAGCACGCAGTCGGCACGCAGAACACAACAGTGGAGGCAGAGAATGGGCACCGTTGTCTCATCAGCTGATTGTAGAATATGTGAAGCACAGGCTAGGCTGTGAACTAATGAGGCTTAGCAAGAGCATCACTGGAAGAGATGCAATTTAGCTTATCAACAAATAATAAGCAAGCAAAGGTATAATGACAGATCGTTATGCTAGCAAACAAGACAAAAAAGTCATCAATAAAGGGAAATGCAAAGAATAATAAGGGTTTTGTATTAGCTTTCCTCACGTGTTTTTGTTTTATTTCTCAGTCTATGCCTCCAGACACAAAAATAAAATAAAAGCGGAATTAATCAGGTCAACTGTACCGTTTGGTTTGTGCCTCAGAGCGCAGATTGATTATGCCTGCATGGGCAATGTTCCAGAGAAGTTTCTCAATCACAGCAATAAAACTGGTGTTATATTTTGTAGACCTCTCCCCTCCTTACTCCCACCCACTTGATTCCTCTCCATTCTCAACTCCCCCCTTTCAAGGGATATAGAGATCTAAGGCTCATACTCTCCTTTCCAGCCGAGTGAAGCACTGGCGGGAAGAGAAAGGATCAGGTGAATCTCACAATGAGGGCTCATGATAAAAAGTGTTAAGAGAAAGCTCTCCTTAACCAGCTCCTGGTACAAAGGAGGGCTACAAAGCCTTAGGAGGACCTCCAGGAGCTTGTTCTGCAATATTTTCAGCTGGCAGATAGGAATGCAATAGAGCTATCTAGCAGGGTAAGACACAGTAAGTAATAAATAACAGAGGCATTTAGTAACTGTAACTGTTTTCCCAAGAAACAGTGAGACGTGCTCCCCTACCCCCAAACAGATTTCCAGGTGGATTGTCCTTAAATACGCTAAATAGCTGCAGAGCTTCTATTTTGCTAGCAAATTAGTGCATGCAAATAAGAAGCCTTTGTCTTTTATCACTAGCATGATAGGACATGCCGTAAAGACCGCAGGACTCCTCTGAGGCTTTTCTTCACTGCACTGTATATCTTCACCATGTTTCCAGTCCACAGACCATTGAAGTAAACAAGAGGAGTCCTACAGATTTTATCAAGTTTCACCTCAGAGGCAGTTGGCGGTTTTTTTCAGTATTCATTTGAGCGAGCTACGTAGCCTCAAACTGTGAAACCTCTCTTAATTCCAAAGGGACCTATAGAAAGGAGTGTGATAGCTGTCCTGTTAAAATATGAAATAACACAGACAAATCAAAATAAGAGATCTCTAAAACACTTGTGGAGATATATTCCAAAGGCATATTTCCACAAAAACCAAACCAAACAAAAAAGCCCAAAAAAACCCCCCACAAACCACATACTGTCTTCCTCGTCCCTTCAGCTTTTAAACTGCTCAGAGATGTACACATAAATATTTAGTGAATGATTTCTTCACTACACATGTATGCACATTTTCTGTGTTCTACAGCTACCTAAATTATTTTTTCAAGTTTTTCAACAAAATTTTCCCCTTGGGCATTGAAGTAAATGATAACAAAGCATGAAGAAAATTTATGCAGTCATCACTGCAGTGGTGATGCAAAAAACTATGAGCAGCCTGCAGAAAGAAAAAAATTATAGTACTCAGGTTCACTCATATTTCACACTCCCAGAGCCAGAGGATCTGCCAGGGAATCTGTCTGGTGTTTTAAATGTGGTATTTCAGAATGTGAGCCTTGTACTGATTCCCCATTAAACCAGAATCCCAGCTGCTGATTTCAGTATAGCTCCACATTTGATTTCTATCACTGTGATCTGAAATACATCCGATTATGTATTTCAGATATGTAATACGATATGACATGACTGGCAATTGATGCAGCATTGTCTGAACATGGCTGAAGTGACAGTCAAAGTGACAGAATCTGCCTGGTTCTTAGATATGCTGATCTTTCTTTCTCATCTTCCCTCAAAACTCAATTCTTTTTCCCCTGCCTTGCCCAAAACCTCGGTGTCTCATACAATCTGGACAGACTTAATCCCTCTGCAGGGCCACACTCCTCAGCTCTGCCATTAGACAATGGCTGTTCCTTAAATATAGTTGCATTCTCAAAATAATGGTTGGGGCAGGCAATGACCATTGAATGAAATGTTTATGTGGCCCTGTTCTTTGCCAGATGAGACTGAAAGTAGCAAAGAATTCAGCAGCTGAGAAAGAAACAGCCAGTGCATAGTTTTGGAGCACAATCTGAAAGCTGGAACACCCTGCCAGCAGGCCTCCAACTCTTGGAGGACCATCAGTTCCACTAGAAAGGGGCTTCTTGTCTTATATCCAGCAGCAACTGATGTTCCTTTCAGCTCAGACAATAGGTTAACATAGAGGAACTACTACCCAAGTAAGAGAGCGACAGCAGAAGTAAACGTTCTTTAGAAAGAGCGTTTCTTGACCTGAAAAATCTTTGCCTTTGGGATAACCAGTCCTTTGGGGGGGACTTGTTTAAATGCTAAGAAAAAGTCAGAAAAGGAACAGAGCTTCCTAGAACAACTGTAGTAGCAAAGAAACTTTAAAAGAAACTGTATTAACTGGCATATCTAGCTATACTTTGGCAGAAACAAACCCTGTAGTACGCCAAATGACTTTGTCTTAGAAAAGTAATTTCTTAATCTAATTTCAGAATAGGACATACTGTTGACCAATTCCCAAGTAAGGGAGAAGAGTCCAGGAAGCAAAACCAACCAAACTAGTGAGCACAACACAATTCCTGTTTTCCCTCTGGAGAAATTCACAGCACTGTTAAGAAGGCTGAATGGGATTTTGTGCAAATGGAATCGTTAAAACCAGCAGGAAATAGCAAAATGAACATTGTTAGGCTCCAATTTCCATGCCGACACAAATGGTGCTCTTGGTTAAAGAAGGTGCTGCACCTTTCAGCCCAAGGTTCATTAAGCTGTTCATACATACTCATACTACTTTTGGAAAGAGCTAAAACTGGGCAGGTAAAGCCCTGTGCTGAATTCACTGCTACCTGAGTTAGCACATCTCATTTAGGATATCGTGACTAAATACAGCTAGTACATTTATTTGTACATGACACTTGTGGGATACAGTACGTGTAAGTTATCTCATCTGCTGAATTAGAGTGAAAGACAAAGGTGAAGTACTCCGTCAATTCTCTTCTCCTGTTTCAGAAAATAAAAACTTATTTCCAGAAAGAGAGAGGATAAAGGGGAGAAAGTGATGAAATACCTAGCAAACTCTGATGAAACAATACTTTTCCCAGCTAGCTGGCTTCATCTCCCTTCTTTTGTTATAGGGCAATATGTCACTTGATGTCACTCATTATCTGCTCAGATTTTGCTGCCATTTCTACCTATGCATTTTGAGTATCAGCCACTTCTAAAAAGCTGATTTAACATAGCTTCACAGATTGATTCCATTCTAAGGAAGTAGTAAAACACAGTAAACTAAAAGGATGGGAAAGACAATGATGTAAAAATCCCTTATTTGAAAGGGACGCTTTGAATATTCAGGGAAAGGTTGATATTTTTTTAGCTCAGTATTTTTCAAACAGTATAAAAACACATAACACAGTTATAGAACAGTACAGGCTTCCACAGTTCCACAACCACCAGCACAACAGCATCCTGATCCCATATGGGGCCCCTAGAGGCTTTCAGCATAAACCATCCAATGTCCCCTCTTATATACAATACATATACTCAAATATTTCAGAAGTCTGAAGTTCTTTCTGCTGGTTCTGGCATTTAAAGCTGCTCCTATGAATACATGCAATGTGACTAATGGTTAAGTATACTTGTTGATGTGATGCTACAAATTTAAAAGTTAAAGAAGATGTTTCAATGGATTTAGAAGACCCTGCTATTAGCAGGAATGAAAGAAAACTCATACCTGCAATAGCTTCAAGTCAGATCTGTATGTACATTGCTAAAAATAGACATAAAAATCACATCCCTTGTGACAGAAGACAACTCATAAAGCTCTTTGCATCTATTAAACATAATTTCTAAAAAGAATGTGTTGCAAAACTCTTCTCAGCACTGCTTGGGATCAACCTGTTAGTCAAAACAGAAATTTACTGGTACCAAGCAGAAGTCAACTTTTTTTTTTTTTTACACCTGTTCCCACTCTATAGGTGAATTGCGTGTAGATTTTTCACAGACAATGTACACACATAAGTTCCTCAAACCATCAGAATCCACTGTGAATGTCTATATTCCAAGTGTCCATATCTTCAAAAGAGATATAAGGAGAACCTGGGTGTTTATCTCTCCAGGACAGGATACAGAATTTGCCTCTTTAGCTGTCGATTGCAGTCACAAAAAAACAGATGGACAACACCTCTTCACGAACCAGTTATTGTCCCAGAAATCACCCTTGCTCCCAGTGCTACTTTTTGTTTTGCCTCTGTATAAATGCCAGTGCTGCTTTTTCAGTGTAACACAGGAGACAGGTTGATGGTCTTAACACATTGTAACTCCGCCAAAATATGACGTAATCCTAACAACTCGATGGGTAAGTTGGGGTTTTTTGTTTTGGTTTCTTTAGTATTTCCACATATCATTGCTATGGGATCTTTAGTACTCCAAAGACCTGTGTTGCAATGAATTGACCTTTCACGTGGTTCCCATAAATTAAGAACTTAAATAGCTAAATCTATCCAGGTAGAAACAGAATTTTCTGAAAACTGAAATTGTGAAATTTAACTTTTCCCTTTTTATGTCCATTGTTTTTAGGAAGAATGCTACATAACTATATAATCACAGCTATAATTTTGTTATCCATCAGTGAGGTAAAAACAGCACCAAAGGAGAAATACAGCTTGGGGTGCTTTCCCTCTCACCTACCTTTCTGTCTGCTACGATTTCTAACACAAAGCTATTTGGCTGGAAACAATGAAACTCATAACAAACTCACAGTTCAAAAAGTGGGCTCATTCATCTTTAGAGAAGATTATTTAGATGCCAGGAAAGGAAGAATAAATATATAAGCTCAGTGATTTTTTTAGGAAAACAGTTACTCTCGCATGTAAACACATCCTGAACCGGAGACTGGCAAGCTGCATTGCCAGGTATTTGAGAACTAGGGGAGCTCAGGCTGTCTTAAGTATCATAGTATGGCTGATGACCAAGCTGGAAAGGAAAAGATGAATGTCACTCTGGATTAATCTCAGGAAACACTAATTTCTTATTTTAACAGTTAGATATTTTGAAAATGAGAGAAAAATCTCTGTACAGCAAAATGAAGAATTCTTAGCTCCTAAAGTACAGTTTTCTGAAAAACTGATGTGACTTATGCTTTTAACTGCCTACACAGAGTCCCTGCTTGGTGTAGAGTGTCACCAAAACCACTGATAATGGTGCAGAAAAGGTAACTCTTTTGCCAAAGCTGGTGTTTTCACCAATGTAACATCTTGATCGCAAAGGGAACATATAGGTCATAATTACTTGCAATTCCTATGGGTTTCTCACAAACCTTTAAGTAGTACAAGCCTCCCTTGCTTAGCTGCACATACCTTTAAGCCACAATCCCAAAGTCTCAGACAAGCACCAGCACCTTTGGAGAGATTTGTAGATGAAAGAGAAAATCTGGTAAAATTTAAGTCTTTCTTTGGCTGCAGCCACCACTGCTGCTGTACAGAATAAAGTAGCTCCTGTGAACGCTATCTTCCAAATTGAAGAGAGCATCAATTTTGCTTCATTTATAAGCCAAATCCAGGCAAAACCAGCAAACATTTATCAGATAGAAACTGTTGCAGAAAACAGCTATCCTATAATGCAGGAAAAGGGGGATCCCTCTTTTCTGATCCAAGTTGGACATCATGGAAATAAATTTTTACTTTTGATACAGTAAATGACAGCACTTTGAGCTGCCATGGAAATTGTTTGGGATTTCAAGTGGGCCATTTCCATACACTGCATGAATCACTAACTATGAAGAAGCATCCTGGAGACCACTAGCAAAGTCCCTTCTAGCTGAGGACACCAGAGCTAGAACAGAAAGCCAGGACTGCCTTCTAAACTTAATGCTTTGAACAGCTGGGAACAGGGTCAAGTCTCCCTTTCCAGGAGTAAAGGAAGAAGGAAGAAAGGGAAAGAAAGAAATGAAGTGCCATCTGAATTTAAGTAAAAGAAACTCCTAGTTCCCCTGTGTTTTGAGAAATGTGTTCTTCTGCTGAACAATTTCAGAGGACCACACAAGATGTTAAAATGGCAAGAGCATCCGGGTGTTCAGGAACTTATACGATGAATATATTGGCCAGACTGTGCATGCACTCCAAACATCTTTTTATTATCTAGACCTAACATAAACAAATATCCAGTCATACAAGATAAGACAATAGTGATGGGGCAGCAGAGCTTTGCCCAGTATTCTTCCTCAGACCAAAGCACACTCTGTTCAATTAGTGTTGAGGAGGACAAAGATGAATGGTGAGTTTCCTTTGTGTGGTTCACAGGATCAAGCCCTGCTGGAATGCGAGTATCAGCCTTTACAATGACAAACTCCAGCCAGCACGGCCATGAGGATAATCAGAAGCTGTGTCCCTCTCTCATCTTCCTGCCAAGGATAGCAGAATTCAGTTCATTATGGCCACAGCAGACATCCTTCCAACGCCTTTGCATGAATGCACATAGACTATGGTTTTACACTCATGATCAAAACCACAGGAAGCAGACTTCCAAAAGGGAAGGAAAAAGGGGCATGAAAGAGGAACAAAGAAATACATAAGAGATCTGATTTTTCCCAGTGGGACAAGATGAGCTAGGACAAGGATTGCCTTTATATAAACTCTGAAATGATACATAAACAAGTGGGAAATGGGGAGTTCAAACAACGAAGACAGACTAAATCACTTGAATTCAGAAAGCTTGCTTTTCAACTCTCTAATTTACCTTTAAATTGTGTTACTTTTTAGTACATTAAGATCAATTGTTTGAGCTAAGAATTCTTACTGAGCTTTAAAAGTAAGAAGAAGATATACAGCCTAATGCTTCCAATTTACATTAAAGTCTATGCACTATTATCTTATTATCTCCTGAAGATTTTTCCAGGCATTTAATTAACATATGACAAGATACCCAAGTTAGCGAGAAAAAAAGTCACCATTTAATGCACTATCTATAGCCTTTCAGAAGTTAGTTACCCATTGTTTTTTCTCCTAATGCACTACCTAGTGCACATCTATTATTCTATTTTAATAGCAAGGCTCTGTCACAGAAATAAAAGGAACAGAGTTCTCCAGGTACCCACATTACATTTGCTAATTTGATTCCAGCACAGTGTCGTGCAAAGTCCATGAAACATAGGTAAAGTTTAGGAGTTTTCACGCAAGGACTCTGCTGTGACACGGGATGCTGGTATTGGCCTGCCTGCCAGAGCTCTGGCCAGGACCTGGGTCCCAGAGAAACCCCGGGGAGGCATTAAATTTAAATGAACTCAACACTAACAAACATCTTCAGAACATCTCTAGAAAGGTGGTGGAACAATTACCAGGGGCCCCAGGAGGTGGGCGACGCCCATGGCATCTGTCAGGGCAGGGTCTGCCCCCCAGGGCCTGTCCCACCACCCCAGCCAGGTGCAGGCGGGCAGGGCTGGGCCCAGGTTGGGACAAGTTGGGGGGCTGAGGCTGGGCAGGGCTGCGGGGAGCTGGAGATGGGCCCTGCTGCAGCTGCAGCATTGCTGGGGCAGGGACTGATGGCTCTGGGGGGCTGGGCAGGAGCAGCCAGGCCTGGTGGTGCCCACTGACACTAAACACCCCACACTCCATTTTCAGGGATCCTCAGTCTTTTGCACACATTCCCTGGACACAGACCATTAGCCTTTCCCACTTTCAGCCTATTCCAATTCAAACAAAAAAAATTACCCTTGAACAAGTGGCAGGATATATTAGCATGCTTCACACTTATATTTTATGTATGCCCTTTCTACCAATCTCATGAAGTTCTCTGAGTGGCTGATCCGAGGGAGATCTGTGGGTTCTGCTTAACTAATGTGGCAGGAAAAGCCTGCAGCAAGTACAAAAAAGCAAGACGTGCTTTAGGATGAAAAGACACCGTTTAAAGGAAATTCTCCCATCAAACAAGAGTCTTTGTTTCTTAATAACCCCATATCTAGTGCCTTCCACTGCATAAAATCCCTCACTCTTTTTTTTTTTTTTTTTTTCCCCCTTGGAGAAAGGTAGTCTAGTAGCATTTTCCTGCTGCTCATCTCAGCAGTCACAGAATCCTGGTGCTGGGAAAGGACCTTTGGAGATAATCCAGTCCAACCCTCACTGCTCAAACAGGGTCAGCTACAGCAGGTTGCTCAGGGCTGTGTCTACTTGAGGTTTTTGTATCTCCAAGGATGGAGACTCCACAGTCTCTCTGGGCAACTTTCACCATGGTTCAATCACCCTTAAGTTTAAAAAATGTTTTTCTTATGTTTAAACAGTTCCTGTCTTTCAGTTTGTGCTCATTGCATCTTATACTGTTGATGGGCACCACTGAGAAGAATCTGGCTCTATCTTCTTTACTCCACACCATCAGGGATGTATAGACATTAATCAGATAGCCTGAGTCTTCTCTATGGTAGACTGAACTGTCCCAGTGCTCTCAGCCTCTTCTCAGATGTCAAGTGCCCCAAGCAAGTCCTTAACCACCTGTTTGACCATTTGCTGGACTCACCCCCGTCATGTCCACACCTCTTGCCTCTGAGGCAAGCTCAGAACTGCGCTTGGTACTCCAGATGTGTCTCACCAGTGCTGAGGAGAGGGGCAGGACCACCTTCCCCTGTCTACTGATACTGCTTTCCCTGATGCAGCCCAGGAGAGTGTTGACTGACTTTGCCTTGCTGACTCATGTCTGTCTTGCTATTCGCCGCAAAACACAGGTCTGTTTCTGCAAAGCTGTATTCTGACCAGTCAGTTCCCAGAATGTGCTGATACATGGGAGCTCTTCCAGGCTCAAGACCTTTGCATCTACCTTTTTCAAGCTTCACGAGTTTCCTGTCAGCCTGTTTCTCCAGGCTATCTGACTTGCAGGACAACCATCAGATGCATCAACCACTCCTCCCAGTTCTGTGTCACGTGCAAACTTCTTGAGGATATACTGTCCCATCATTCAGGTCATTAATGAACATTTTAAATAGTATTTATCTCAGTGTCAATCCCAGTGACTGAACTCCAGCTGGACTTCATCCCACTGGTCACAACCCATCAGCTCAGGAATCAGCCAGTTTTCAGTCCACCTCACTGTCCACTTATCTAGCTTGTACTCCATCAGCTTGTCAATGAGGATATTAGAAGAGACAATTTCAACAGCCTTGTTAAAATCAAGATAAGCATCATCTGCTCCTCTAACCACATCTAGTGAGCCAGTCATCTCATCATAGAAACTTACCCAGCTGGTCAAATGTGATTTGCCTTTCATAAATCCATGCTAGCTACTCCCAGTCACCCTCTCATCCTTAATATGCTTCAAAATGGTTTCCCAGGGGAATTTGCTCCTGGAAAGCTTTTACCCATCTCTCTGCTTAGAGAGCTGGCACACTGTCTCACCACCTTGGGTCTTCTGCAGGACTGTTAACATTTACAGCATCACCAAGTCTTTGCTAGAACTAATATCTGTTCTCCATCCCTCTCACCCAGAAGAATGGAAAGACTAAACCTTTTCCAGCCACGTCATCCAACTTTCCACTGAGCTCAGAAGCAAAAAGCACCTGTAACAGTCCCCACTAGAGAATAACTGCATTTTCATTCCTCATTTCTTGGTGTAGAAGGGGAAATCTGAATGCCTCCTACTGTGGAAAAAAACCTGAAACCCCTCACAACCTCTCACTCATTGAAAAGGCAAGAAGGAAAGAGCAATAAGAAAAACCTAGATTGCCAAGTAGTTAAAGGGGACAAATCTTATCAGAAAATACCAACATCAAGTAACATAAACTTGGGGGGTAGAGCCAGGCAGTTCTACGCTCAAACTTAGCCCCATTTCCTCACAAGGAAATGGGTTCAACAAGATTTCTCTTTTCTGTACACAACTGAGTATATCTGCTCTAGGAAAGGCAACAAACTGCCACCTTCAATATCTAAATAAGGAACAGTAGTAATTGTGCATTTTGGATTTTTTGTCAACCTCCAGAAATCTTTGATCTCACTTTTCATACATATATATATATATATATGAAGTCATTCAGTGTGAGTCCACATTAATCCACCTATTTATTAGCCTCAAAATGTTTTAGTGGACTGGGGAATACTGACTGATTTATAAGATGACCCAGAAGTCATGAAGAGTTCCTCTGATCTCTGTAGTATGCAAGAGACCTCTGCAAGTCCTGTCCAGGCTAGTCCCAGCTATCAGGTTGAAGGCTAGACTCTCAGAAGGTGCAAAGAGGGAGCAGGTGAGCAAAGGTAGAAAAGGAAGAGCCACTTCAGTTTTTCTCCAAGGCTTTTACTGTGTTTCAGAAGTTAAGTGCCACATACGACTGTGAAATGTTTTTGTAAAAGAATATAGACACTATCTTTACAGCTGATCTGAAGGTCTGTCATCAGACTATGCTGATTTATTGAAATCAACGCTCTCCACAAGAAAGACCAAAACCATTCATCAGGAACATGTCTCAGATTCTGAGTGAACTTTATTGTTAAGAGCAATATGAATACATTTCTCTTCCCTATCTTGCTGAAGAGTACCCATCTAACTCTCAAAGTTAGCAATCCTACAAGACAAAGATGAGTGTCTGACATATCTGTTGGATCTTGCACAATCAATGCAAGTTCGTGAGCCAGTAAGATGCCAGCTAATTTAAAGCATGTCATTACCTTCTTTCTCTTTGTGTCACAAAAACTGGCTCTAGGTTTTCCTCATCACTGCAGATCAAACCAGTATAAGAACCCAGCTTTCCTGATAAGCAGCCTTTGCATGAAGCTTCCTTCTCTGTAGCACTGTGAACAATCTCTTCAAGCATCTGACACTTGACAGCTCCTAAAGAAATTTTCAACGTAATAACTAAGCAGTAAGGAGGAAAGGTGTTTGAAATTTTTTTCTTCCTTAAAGAAGAATTCCCAGTTTTAAAAAATCCAAACCCCAGATTTCCTTAGCGCCTTCAGTGGAACTACCTAAAACCTTTCTTCATTCTTGCTGTGATACATAGGCCTTCCTTTTGATATCTGTGAGAAAGAGATGTACACTACACTGCTCAAACTAGAAAGAAGTAAAGATCACTTGTGTTTTCTCCTCTCAAGACCTCTACAGGTTCCTTCATTCTGTATATTTAAACACTCCCCATTTATGTTACTCCATCCTTTGTTTGTGTATGTGTGCCTTTCTCTGTGTACCACAGGATGGCAGCAAATGTTAGAACATAAAGAAAACAGCTAGGCCAGAGACAAAATAAGAGTATTACAGTAGATTTATGTATATTGTTGTTACTTGAAACAAAAGGACTAGTTCCTGAATCCAAGTTCCCAAATGCACATGCAAAAATACATGTTCTCAGGCACGTAGAGACAGTAATGTGTGAACCGACACCATAGCAGGTCAAAGGCATTTACAAAAATATTGTTTAAGGGAAACAAATTATATGGGATGCCATTACAAAACTTAACTCTGCAATTGACAGGATGTTTTGTTTGATCCAAAGCAAATAATAATCAGCAAAATTGAGATGGAGTAGAAATTTTTGTGGAATGACGGTAAGTTGCAATTGAGTAGGATTCTATTGCTTAAATGTGTTAATATTGAAAAGGCATCCATAAAAACCAAACCAGAGGAAGCAAATTCAAAAATCATCTCAAGAGACAAGTACTCTTCGTGCTTCAGGTACATTAAAAATGCATGCAAAATGTTTTACATAGACGGGTTCATTTGATTGAGGGCACTTGCCACAGGGAAACTTTTTTAAAATTTAAGTAAATTGTGTATGTATCTTGCATGGAGTTCACAACTGATGTCTCAAAAATTTTTATAAAGCCTTCTCCGTAATGAGGAGCTCAAAAAGAAGACAAGGAAAAGAGGACAATGTATATGGAAAAAGCACCAAATAATCTAATAGTGACATTTTCAACTTTTCATGTGAGCTGTAGACTTCAAAAGGTGAGGTTTGAAAGTCTATATTTATCAGTCCAAATTAAAGACTAAGAAACAATAAAGAAAACCTCAAAAGTCAATAAAAACATTTTTAGAATGGGGCACAGGGTAAGGTTTTAACATCATTTTTGTAGAATCACTTTTAATGGAAAATTATGAAATAGTTTGAGAGGAACTTGTTCATACAGTTTCTAGTGATGAAAGGCTTGATAAAGGGATGCTACCACTGTGCAAAGTTATTCTCTCTAACCCATCAAGAAGTTTAAGAAGTTTTATAGTAAATTTAGATTAAATATTTATTTTTAATTCGTGCCACATCTGCTTCTGCTTATAAATTTTTCTGCTTTCCTCCCACCTTACCATTTTGCTTCTCTGTCTGATGCCAAACTAATCAAGAGACATGCTACGATAGTTGGTAAATCATCAATAATTTGAACTTATAGGCTATGTCAATTGTTTGCAATGCACCTCATCCCAAAAGGATCAATGAACCTCATTGGAGGAAGCCATAAACTGTCACGGCTCATTCTGATTTCAGGACTCCAGCTAATCAAACTTGTGACAAACTTTGCATTGTGACAGCTAGACTTGGCACTCCTTCCTGGCTGTCTCCTTAGAAAAGCGTGATAACTTGTGTGATCACTGGATATAAAATCAGAGGGAGGGTAGTGTATGTGTGTGGCAAAATTGTTCCTAGGGGATTAGGAAGGAATATGAAAAGAAAAACTGGGAAAAAGGCTTATGCCTTTTTCTCAGGTGCAGAGCAATTTGTTTGGCAGACATTTTGGCTGGCCAAAGGAAATTTATACTCATATATTTTAAACTTTTGAAAGAAATTTTTTTAAAAATCATATCGGATGCATGGGGGAAAAGTGACTTCTGGGTGTTACCTGCAGCTGTGCTTCTCTACTGTATCTGCTTGTGTTACAGCAATAGCCTTTTCCCTCAAAAACTGTGGGATAACCATTGTGCTTGACTGTTCTTTTTTAATCTGCTGCCAACTCCTGGCTGTACAATGAGGCAATTACAAGTGCACAGCTACTAGCCCAGTCTGTGCAGCCTTCCCTCCCTTCAGACCACTCTCATCCCACAAATATGAATAAGGTTCTGAAAAAATAAACATTTCCTATAGTCTTCTGCAATCTTCTTGCTGTAAAAATAGATTGCAACCATGCTTACGTCACATTGTTGCTCAGCAACCTTTTTCTCCCGCCTTAATCTCCCTGTTCTCTAATATCTTATTGGTCTTCACCATGATCAGTCTGCAAACTACGACTCACTAGTCAGAAACAGCACTGCCTGTTAAGCTTGCAGGACACTCTGCCCTTCAGTGATTACACAGGCTTAGGGAGATATCCCTTATAGAGTAACCAGAGACAGGATGTTGACCTAGGGGAAAAAAAGGCTAATGGAAAACATGAGGGACAGGGAGAGAAGTCCAAGTGAGGAGAAAAACAAAAAAAAAGGTCCTCTCTCTTGAGGAAGCTTACAAAAATAAAATAAAATTTAGATTCCTAATCCCTTCCCTTTCTGTCAAGGTCAGCAAAGAGGAATCAATGACCTTATCATAGTCTCTCATGTTCCCCAATGAGCTCTGGAGAAGGATCTTTCTTTGAAAGAATAAGGACTGTCAGGCAGGACAGGAAGGACTCACAGCTGAGCATTGGAAAAGCTTATTGTTTGAGAGGAAATGACTGGAAAATGAAGCTTGCAAGCACAGCTTTCACACACACAGTCATTTGTGTGAATGGACTCAGCGGATGAACGTCCAACAGAGCAACAACACCAATGGGTAAAGCCTAGATCCACAGAGCTATTTGGAGAGCAACTTGGGTGCTTAAACTTGGGCATGTGAGAGCATTTTAGAAGTCATAAGGTATTCAGTCTGGCTTTCAGCTGCTGCCCTAGAAGAGGCATAAACCCCACATCTTAGCTGCCATCTCTCTGCTGATATCTGGGGTACCACAGGAAATCTAAAACCACTTATGTGCATGCCTGTGCTTTGGTCTCTGAATCACTCCTGAAATATCTGACTGCTATTCAAATATTTTAAACTTTATTGAGTGTAATGAATGATGGAGAAAAAAATATCCCTCCTAGAATCTGTGTTTTAACAGATGCAGATATCTGCATTTATATCCCTGCCAAAGGGATACACCTTGCATCTGTGCTGTTCTTATTTTTGTTGCATCATGACTCCATGAACTTCCCAGGCAGTTCTGATCAGTGTCTGACAGAGAAAGCTTAGCAGGCACCAGTAGACCAGGGCATCTCCAGAGGTAGTTAGAAACCTAACATCTATTTCAAATCACCTGTGAGCATTAGGCTATGGAAATACAACCAGATTCTGGGGCAAGATTTTCTACCTTCTTTGCAAAGGTCTAATCCATCTCAGTGGGCCTTGTGACTAATCTGTCATTTCATCTCTATAACCTCACAACATCTCAGCTGACTTGAGCTCACAGCCAAGAGATTACCTGACAATGGTTAAGTTAGTCAGCACCTTCCAAATCAGCAGCTGATGGGAAGGTTGCCAATATCAACTTTATGAGCAGAGTTAACACTGAGGTAAGTACTGAAATACCTTTGCCTTTCCAGATAAAGGATTCCTCAAGCTTCAAGAGAGAAGTCGCCTGTTTAAGGTTTAGTTGTGGTTAGTTTTAGCACAAACAGTGAAACACTGCAACAGTCCACATAAGCTTCTCAGTGTAGAGGAATCACCATCTACTTGTGTTCATGTATTACTGGTTCCTAGTTGAACCAGAATGAAGTGGCACTACATGTAAACTGTAATAGTTACATCGAGCACAGAAAATTTCAGCGAGCAGATGATCATGAGCTATTCTGGATTGCTTTCTTCCAGACTACATCAGAAGTTTAATTTCAGTATTTTACAGTGAAATAAAAACATATCACAGTAAAATGATAGATTTTGTTCAACAGCATTAGCAAGGAGTAATAATATTAACAATGACGAACATTTTTCTCATACAATTAAGGAGCTAAAGATGACAGATACAATCAGCTACTCTAACCTCTTCAGCTATTCGATGCACTAAGAAAAGCAAATTTAGATTTGCTTTCGGTGAGCAGTAAGGACATTATAGAAAATCTAAATATAGAATATGACCTTGGACAGAAGGATCACAAGAGGTCTCTGTTTAAAATTAACTGGAAATAGAAAGAAAAACTCCGCAACAGATTTCTACAATTAAAACAGATAGCTCAGTTAAACTCTATTAGTAAAATCAGATGGTTCGAGGATGTCAGGGACTTGAATGTGAAGTAAGTCTGGAACTTCTCCAAGTCAGAAGTACCCAGGGCATAAATTCCAAAATTGTATTTTCAGTAATTATGAGGACTTGTGGTAAGGGGCATCAGATCTAGTGGATGAACGACTACCTGGAGGTGGATACTAAGAGTAAGCAGAAAACCTACCAAGTAATGGAAAATAGGATGAAATGGTAAAGAATGAGATCTTCCTAATACTAGAGATCAAAAAGGCAAAGGATAAGTAAAAATAATTAAAAAATCAAGCCAAGATATACTTTGCCATATAAACAAGAGAATGAAGACAGAATAAGAAGGGGCTCGTTGCAGTTGGCACAGTGCAAAAACTAACAAAAATATGGTCTCAAGTGAGTGTTTTGTCTGCATTACCAGTAACATATGGAAACAAACTTTGTGAGCTAGTCAAAAACCTTATGTACCCACAGATGCAGGGCACAGGTAACCAAGCCAGGTTAAAAAAAATTGAAGAAATGCTGAAGGCAGCATACAGCAAGTGTGTCTCCATTCATACTACCGTAAAATGAAGGTTTCAGTTCCCAGTTATTTATATGATTACAAAACAAAGCTACAGTTTACAGTTGGAGACTTTCAGAGTGATTCAAACTATGTAAAATAATCAGGAAAGAAAAAATAATTCCAGAAGCTGACTGATGATTTAAGCCAACTGAAGTGCCATACACTTCATTAAAATTACCTTCACAGGATCTGGAACTATTTTAAGATGCAGTGGAGTTTTTAAGTGTCTAAAGCATCTTGCTTTTTTTTCTTCTAAAGGTTTATTTCCATGAAGTATCTTGAGTTAAATATATGCCTTTCCCCTGACTGTTTCAGATTAAATAATAAAGTGCATTTATTAAGGAGGAAAAAAACCCCTTGAGGTGGGCGGGGAGTGATATCTGAAGAGGCCTTTTTCCAACTGTCAACATTTTGAAGCTGAGTAATAATGGAGCCTTGGGGTTGCCATGGGAACGTGTTTCATTTCCTAGGTGACAGCAATTGTATGTCGTCACCAGTGAACTGCACTGACTCTGGAAATATGTCAAGTTTCCTTCAGACGTTGGCATCCCAAGACTTCCTGCGCCTGCCGCAGGCTGGCACCTCTAACCTGCCACCTGACATGGCTCCCACAGGACCCAACCACTCATTCTCTCCTGGGAAGAGCAGCCTGGTGTGGCCAGGGCAGGAGTAGGGTCTGAGATACTCTGATTTGAAGACCCTAGCAAAGAGCAAACTCACCTGTCCCCTTGGTATTCCCTCCCATTGCCTTATGAACCTTCTACAGGCACCGTTTCATTCTCACTTGAGCACAGCTCAATCTCCAACTCCTTGGCCCTGGATAAGCCCCACCAGCAAGGCTTCCAGTATTAAAAAGTCACCCAAACCCGTGTGCCATGTTAGTAACAGACACATTATTTAAATCAACTTTTTTGGAATCACCTGTACTAACCAACCTTTAAAAATACTCTTAGAGCTCAAAGACCTTCTAGACTAAGATGTTTTTTTTAACCTGGAACTTCAGGTTATATGACTGAAGACCCTCTTGTGTAGTACATATGTTCCCCAACACAACTTCAAGGCCACCAGCTGCACAATATGACCAGCAGGATTCACTTGCCTGTGAACATTAGGGAGGGAAAATATAGTAGAATAACTTCTTCCTAACAGCTCCTCAGTGCTCATGCAGTAGTCCAAAATAAGCAACTCTGATTCTGTAATAATTATTCTGCTCTGGAAGTAGTGTGATTATTTTATTCTGGGATAATTACTCCATTTCCAAAGTGAAATAATAGTTATAGAATAAAATCATTTTTATTTTGGAATATTTCATCCACATGTGGGAGTTATTCTAGAACAGCTAAATTATACCCTCATAGTTAGAAGGGAACAGTCCTGCCAATCAATTTTCCTCATACAGGCGAATCCTTAAATCATCGTGCTTTTGAAAGGAACAGTGCAGAAGTTGTCATTGCACAGCTGGAGACCCCTACTGTTTAATTTCAAGAAGAACCGGCATTCACCTGCAGTAACTCTGGCTAATAGTTCCCCTAAATCATTTGGAGAGGAGTCAATAAAGTAAATTACAAGTACATCAACTGATTTTCAGAGCATGCTACAAATACTATTACTGGTAGATGAACCTCATCACATGATTTGAAAATAGTATCCGTGTCATTGAATGCTTTCTCTCCACTCACATGGTCACAAATTGCTGCCAAGGATGGCCCTGGTCTACACTCTGCCTGCTGACATAAATGTGGGTAGAGGGATGTGCCAGCAGCTGTAGCAGCACTTGATTTCTGAAGGAACTGGGGGCATAACCCAGACTGCACAGCTATTGTGCTATTTATTCTAGGTAACTACCTTAGATGGAAATTTAAATTTAAAACGGTTTACTTGAAAATACATTCAAAATCTGGTTTGCCTTTGACCACTGCTTTCTAACATGTACAGCTCTCAAGAAATTAAGAAAGGATTTCGATGCTAGCACCAGTTTTACACTGCAAATTTTTATAATTGGGCATTAAGCTAGGCAAAGAAGTCAGGAGGCTCAAAAGTTTAGGTTCCCACAGCAACAGTAATTCAGCAACATTCAAGATATAGAGCGAGCATAAATTAACAGTTATTGGAAATGCTGCATATGTGCAGTGTGGCCATGTTAACATTGCTATGGGAACCTTAACTTTTGAATAGATAAGCATACTACCAAAATAAAAATCATACAAAAGAAATCGCTACAGATTTTGCTGGAAAACACTGCAGCCAATTCCTCATCTGAAATCTGTTGATGCAGAGCATAAAGACCCTAAACACTCAAAAATCCAAATAGATGAGAAAATAATCTCCAAGAACAGGGGCACCATAGCAATAACTATCGCTAACCAATGCTATGACTTTACTTTAAATTTGAATTTACAGTCAAACACTATGCAAAATCACCCCAAAATTACAACAGATGAAAAAGTAGAAGTTCATGTACAGCTATCACCCTTCCCTCTTTTCCTCACAGATTTTTCATACATTAAATATTTTGGAAGAACAGAGTGGAAATTTGCTACTGGCTTTAGTCTTTTCCAGCACATTTCAGTTTAGGAAAAAAATGAAATTCTGGTGTACACTTATTTAGTAGCTGCAAGTCTGGATTGACTCTCTCACATTATTCTAACTAAACTCAAAGTGTTCATTTCAAAACAACTTGACTTGAGCAGGTCCTTGGTGGTGGAAGTTTCCATATTTTTAAAAGAACCTAGTGACAGTAGGCTACTAGTGCAGCCTTACTCTCTAGGAGACTGGATGTTGCTTCAGGGTAAAAAAACAGTTCTACCACTCCATCCAGTTCTCTGTGATGCATGATCTTGGGCAAGCCAGGCTTACTTCCCTAAGGCTCAGTTCCTTGAGCTGTGAAGCAGGGATAAGGACGCTCACGTTCCTTTGGATGCACAGGTGCAGTGCATTAACTAAGTGGCTTTTCTCGCCTGTTTGAAACACCAACAAAATCTTCAAGGCAGTCTTTTTATAGTATTTGAACAGAATTCCAGCAGCATCTAAAATAATGGCTCTGCCAACTTTTCATCTATGGAAAGAAAAACTAAAAGCTCCTTTCTGGCTCTCCAGCTTTTTGTTTCTTTGAGGCATATATGGTTAGTCAATCCAAAATCCTGTTGAACAAGTTTCTTCCCCAGAGTGACTGCAAGATCACCAAATATTTTGTACCAACAGACAGGGCGAGTTCCAGAGTCCTGGAACTGCAGATAAAGATAAATAAAGTGTTTAAAGATAAATAGTGTTCTCAATCCAAGTCAATGCAAAAGGCTTTCTTGCTGATATCCTGGCAAGCATGCCTGGAATTGTACTAACATCAGCAGGATTTCCTTGCTCATAGCAAAAGCAGGATATTGGCTTTGAAACAAGCCATACAGTTCAAAGAGACCCTAATCTAAATTATTCGAAGTGACTCTGATTTCTTGGCATTTGTAGCATAGACTTAATGAAGATTACATGGGCCTATCACTTGAACATGTTTTCTGTGTATCATTAAGTTTTTAGTCAGGCCATGAACTTGAGTTTCCCTAGAGTGATTTAGAAAAAAAGAAAACAAGCTAACACTGGTTAGAATAATGTTTTTACAAAAACAGAGATGTACATTTAAAATAGTTAGTGACATCCCTCACTAGTAAATGGGAGATAGACAGAAAATTTTGCCCAGTGTACTCATGACTGAATTTCCCACAGCAAACAGACACTGTATTATTTTGTCAAAATTAGAGGGTTTATACTTCTTTATATACACTCATTCCTTATGTTCTTCCTCCACCAGGCAGGGTACTGTATTTTCTAGACTGGAAGAAACAAGAACTCTGTGAATGGAGCCTAAGAAACACAAAGTTTAGGTGGAAGAATTATATTTTCAAACTGTACTTAAGATGTTGCATGAGAAGGACAGAAAGCATGGTTTACTCGAAGACCCTGTCATTTCAAGATGTTTGCAGCTATCCTTCAATGAACTGCCTAGTGCCTTGATAACCAGCTGCCTTCTGTGTTTAGTCACCTCATAAATGGTAACCTACACATATTTCAACCTCCATACCACTATGTCCAGTACCCTGAGACCACTCCTTTGCTGTAGCCAGGACCCTCAGCCATCTCTGCTTGCTTTAGATCAAGCCCAGCCTCACAGCATAAAGGACACCTTTGTGTGGATAGGCTCCATTGGTGTCCAAAACTCTGATTCCTTCCTGAGACAGCTCCATTCCTAACTACTCCTGCTATGTGGCTTCTCCAATGTACTCTGAAGCTCTACTGAATACCAATTCTTTTCCTTCAAAAATTATAGCAGCAGTGATGTAGTCCCATGTTTGGTCACTCAGTCCATGAAGTAAGAGAAAAGTTATCATGTTTTCTAGTGAAACTGGTAAGTTATCTTTAAGCTGTTTAACATATCTTCTGTTCATCAATAGATATTAAGTGAACTTTGTCAGGTGTGCAGGTGGTAAATTTTTGAAAAAATATTCCCACTCCTCATGAACTTAACTGTGATGTACTGAGAACATTCCTAGCCTTACTGTCTCCCATTTATGACAGGCAGGAGTTATTTAGCTTGGTTTTCTGGGACAGAAATGGAAGCCACCAAAAAAGAAGATCCTTCCATGTACTTTGTGTTCATATGACAATAGCCATCAACTTGTCACAGTTTTATCATCACAGTTCTATCTACAGAAACCATCTCTGATGTTCAGCATATTTTTAGCCATTACCTGCCCTCCTGATTCCCACTTCACTCTTAGAGGCATCTTCCAATTTCAGGATGTATAGAGCACTTGTCTCTGCAGTCTGACATACCGTGAAAAGCGTAGTGTACTGAAACCACTCTACTAGTCTACAAGTTCCCTATTCGCTTCAGCATCCCGTGCTAGTATGACTTTAAAAATAATAATAAATCAAGATAATCTCTTCCAGATTCCAGCATTAACCTCAGTCATATCCACAACATTGTGAGTTTTGGTAAAAATTATTCCCTATTAGCTCTTGCTACCTCTAATAACCACCATACAGCATTCAAATATTTAAATTAGACAGACAACATCACTTTTCCTCTTACCCTTAATTTCCTCTTTCCTTTTGACCCTATCCCTTGCCAAGTGTAAGCTAAAAATAGCTCATGACTGATTCAAGCTATTCTCCCTCTCAATGGCATAACATGGTAAGGGCTAGAGTGCTGAGAGTGAGGGAGTCGGGTTATATAAGCAAACATAGTGCCTCCTGGCTAGATGCAGATGAGTTTCATTTATAACCTGATGCCTTGTCAAAAGATCCATATCCTGTATGCAAACCATTATGCTAATTTGTTTTATTGAATATCCAAATTCATCACACTCTTAAATTTAGCAAAAAAAGTTGTTTCTGAAATGTCAAGGAGATTAAGCTCTGCCTAGATATTTCTGTTTAGACAGTATTAAATGCACAGTGATACATATCTTAATGTACACAAGTTCTAATGAACTGTGTGTATAAGGAAACTGGAAACATCTGCATGTCACTTTACAGCTGACTCAGTGCAGGTTTGTTCTCTTCAGGTCTCATTTCCTACTGCTTCTTAGTGATCCAGCCATAGGAGCACACTGTTGTTCTAAAACACTTCAGAGAAAATAGCAAGGATTGTACAAAGTCCAGGTAAAGTTTCCATTCTGTGTATCATTTTACTGTATGTCTCTTTTACCAGTGAGATACTGAATCTCCTTTTTCTTTACTACTGTTTTTGGTGCTCGTAACTGAAGGAGAGTAGTTAAATAAAGAGGACATGCACAAAATCCCACGACTCAAAAGATGATACCTCATTGTTGACCGAAGACTAGTCCTAAAATCTGCTACAAACCAAGTCATGGTAGTTTGTCAGCAGCATACCATTATATTTATTAAAATCAAATTCTGCTTTAAAATGAACTATGCTGACTACCACATCTCAGACAGTTATGCCTGTAGACCTGTATTTGTTACATATCTACTTGATGAGAAAAGGACCAGAAAAAAACCTCCAGACACGATGTTGCTGTTTACATACTGAGTCTTACACTCTTTCTACTGCTGCTGAAGCCCTCAAGATAGTACATTTTTCTTTGTGTGATAGCCCAACACTCCTCTGTGTTTACAGCACCTCTCAAATTTCTGCCATCGTTCATTACTTGGTCGTTACTCCCAGCTTTTGCACCAGAGGTCAACATCGAAATATTACTTGCTGGAGGCCCAAGACCTCATGGAATTCCACTGGTAGGTCCTCACTCAGCAAGCCTGGGGCTTCCCTATTTGTGTCTGCCTGCTACCCTGCCAACTTTAGATCCTTTCGTATCATACACTACCTGTTTTCTCATCATTCCTTCTGTTCAACCAAACATTCTCTATGTGGCACTGTACTAAAAGTTCAACTTTACTGTCTTTGGAGACAGCAGCAATATTTTCCTCTCCATTTAGTGTGTACAGATGTCCATCTAGCCACAGGAGAGAAGAGCTATCAATTGGGTGAGCAGGTGAGGGAAAAGCATCCCCAGACAAGATACCCTGCCAAGTGCCACTCACTAGTGGCAGCTGTCACTTTCCTTCCACTCTTACCAAACCCATTCTTCCTGTCTTATATAAAAAGCTTCATGTTGAAGCAGCCCTCACTAAATGGGAGGTGCAGCGTGTGATCATTTTGCACCTCTCCTTCCCCAAAAACCCAGAACCCAAACCCTCAAAGCATCAGAGAGTTGTCCCTGCTGAGTATGAAATGACACCACCTCCAGTCAAGGTCCTGTTAGCAGCAGAAAGCCAGATACCAATAAAGCAAATAAGCATCTAACCTAAAAAGAGCTGATCCTGCCCAAGCTGTCAGTAAAAAGGGGCTTTGGGCACAAGGCAGGATCAAGTAAGTCCCGCAACTGCAATGTGAAAGCAGTGAGACAGTTGGTTTTAATTATTTACCCGTTCTAATCCTGTTCATTTTAACATTTAATCCAAAAAAAATTTAAGGATTAGAATATATGACATTGACCTAGCCATGAACTACAACAAAAGTACCTTGCCCATTACAGTTTTATTTTCACTGCCAATGTAATTTTCTGAATCCTTGTATTTTATAAAGTGTTTGGGAGATTTTACCAAGACAAAAGAGAATTTTCCACATCCATCCCATATAAGTGATTGCTCTTAATAAGGACAAGCAGTCTTATCTTGCACAACTTTCAACAAAATAAACAAAGACCTCAGAACATCAGGGTTTTTTACAAATTAAAAATTAAAAACTACTGGTTAAACACACAAAATACAAAGACAAACCTACCCACCTTACAGAGATATTTCCATTCATTTGTTTAATACTTGGAGTGTGAAGGCATCCCTCTTTTGATTATGCTGAAGTAACAACCACAGACTCCAAGCAAGCTGCCAGCATTGCTCAAAAAATTACTCTAAATCTGTCCAGTAGAGGGCAATGACATACACACACACAACACACACACACACAAAGTGATAAGTTGAATTTGAAATGCATGCTTGTAAAAATAAAACTTAATTTAAGAAATCCCTACAGTTCTAAAGTATTAATAACTGTTTTATTTATAATATTTATATTCAGGGGTATACAGATCAGTGTCTCCCATTTTAATATCGCAAAGGACTTCCAAATTTAAAATTATGCATTAAAAATCTTTCTGATGTTTTTGCAAAATTGACCACTATCTATACAGAAACAGGTCAGCCTTACATAAAAGAACATCTTTATTTTACATTTGGCTGCAGGATACATGCTGGAAGTGGTTTTATTCCTTTGGCAACATATATTTTAGTTGCTAAAAAACCTTCACTTTTTGTTTAAAATTGGTCCAGAAGGATACTGCTAAATAATTTTCTTTCTGTCACACACCCATCTACTGCAAGGAATGCTCACAGCCATTAAATAAGATACTGTGTTTGCATGGAAAGCTGCTGCTGCTGTCCAGCTGTGTCTTTTACAGTTCTCAAGGAATTTTTTTTTTTTTAACTACTTAGAAATAATCCAAAACTTCATCGGGGTCTGCAGCACATTCAGACTTGCAGGTACAAGGAGGTTAGGGCTGAAGCACTGAACTACCCCTGCCAGCTCCTGACAGACCTCAGTAGCAAGGTAAGACTGCAAGCAGTGCCCAGCACCCCTGTCTCTCCAAGGACAGGAGGAGCTCTTCAGGAGAAAACAGACGCGGTAGAAAACCCTGTGGACACAACCCACCACCAGTGCTTGCTTATGTCTGGTTGTGACTTGTTTCAAATGCTGTCACCTCAGGTTATCTAGGCTCCCAAAATTTTCCACCACAGTTTCGTATGATCTCACGTTACATTCTCAGATCTCCTACCCTTGTGCTGCAGAAACAGAGAGAACACAGCTGTTAAACACATCCCCAATAGCAGGCATGAAAATGAGATGCAACTCACAAGTAATGGTACATTTTCTGATTTATTTTTTTTTTTTTAGTATGGCAAAGAATGGTTCATGTCAATGCATGTCATCATCTGAACAGTTTATTCCAGGGTATCCAACTTACTTGGCTGAATGTGGTAGATCCTAGGGGAGCTGGTCAGGACTCAGAATTTGCTACAAAAACCCTGCAATACGCTTCACTCCTGGAGGGAGGAACAAGCCTCCCAAAGCCCAAATGCACTGGCTGTCGCCAGAGTTAGCAGGCAGTGGGCGAGAACTCCTCCAGCTCCTTTTATCAAAATGTTCATCTCACGATCTACTGGTTTCCTAGCAGCTGCCACAGCTGGAAGTGTGAGAGAGTCCCCCAGCCTGAAGCAGCATGCATGGAGCAGCTGCCCAGTTCATAGAGTGTGAAAGCCCTGGAGTCTGAAGTGCAGACAGCAAGCCAGCAAGATACTTAGATTATAGTGAAAGCTCATCAAAGTAGAAACTTCTAGGACAGCCTTACACTTTATATGGTTTGGATTTGCCTGGGCAAAAGAGACATTTTTAGAAGATCCACAACTTGCTTTGATTTACACCTCAAGGACGACTCTTGCATGTTGTATGGTAACCCCTCACTGCTCTGGTTACACTCACCTCACATGTTTTATATTTTCTTCATCATAGAGACACCTCTAAAGTGTTTCCTTTTTTTTTTTTTTTTTAATCAAAACAGCTGCTTGAAGAACTTGATTGAAGTTTTGGAGAAGTGCAGTTATGACATGTGTATGTCAAATGGTTTATAGCCTTGGGTATAGCCTGTGTACAAAGCACCAGTGGCCTTTATCAAGATTGATGGACAGAAGCATTTTCTCACAATTAAAGATAATTCAGGCTAAAATTTTAACTTAATTTTTATAATTCTTTAAAAGAAGATTTCATTTAAACAAATTTAAACTCACGGAAGAATTTGCTTTGTATGTTCTCAGAAAAGAAAGGTAACATACTGATACTGATTTTTCATGTTAGATATTGACCAAATCTGTCTATTTTAAGGGAAAAATGGGTTTGGGTTTCTTTTGGGGGGGGATTGGGTTTTCTTACTGTTGTACTTTCTATATATGTTTAAGCTACCATTGCATTAAGAGGTATTGTCATGAAACTGATCTTAATGTGATTTAGCTATCAGAATGCTACTTAAGTATAATCAATAATCTACCTACTTGAAGGAGGGAAACTGCTAATATTGATAGAATTTATGTGACCTTCACTATTGTAGGCTTACCTCACCAGGAAAGCAAAGTAACTAGATATGTCTAGAAAGGGTATATCTACAAATAGCATATTATCATCATCCAACTTCAATCAATTTCTATCTGTCAACATACAGAGGGTTTCTGTGTGCTTGGGCAGAGCTCGACTAGAGGAAATCCCTTCAAATGAGGCAAAGCAAGCATTTCAGCATTTCACACCTGTAGCCCAGAAGCACCTGCACCTTTTGCTGATGGGTTTGAATTTTTTTTTTTTAGATGCTATGAAGCTCCTACCTCAAAGGCCTTTTGGCATACTATTAGGACAAAAAAAGACCCTGGCAAATAAAATACATCCTCTGTGATATACAGGCCCTTGTCAGAAGGTAGCAATTAGCATGAGCCACAACACCTCGGCTACATGCACCAGAGATGGAATTAAGGTGTTGTGAACATGTCAGCATGTTCAGCATGCAGGAACAAAATGTAGGAGGAATTCCAAACAGGTTACCCAAACAAGATGGCACAGGAAAAAGCTCAAGGGTGCCTGTATGGAAGCCTGACAAGTACACAGAAAGAGTCTGCAGCCAGCACACTCAAACGGCACACGGGAGGTTCCACAGCACGAAGGCAGAGAGTCACTTAGAGTCCTGTAGTGCAGTTCCAGTCCTTTCTTTACAGAGATAGAAAAAAGTCAAAGCCACTATCAGGGAAAGCTATTGTATGTTAACTGGATAGGAATTTTTTGAATACGGTAAAATCATTCTACTACTCTGCCGTAAGAGAGCAGTTCCCATGAGATATCTGTCCTTGAGTCCAGCAGCAATCGTTTTTCCCAGCCCAAAACCCCAGAGAACCATCTGCTCCTCAAATAAAGATACTTGCTTCTATAATTAGTATCCATTTTCCATATATTCTAGTGAAGCCATTTATTTTCCCAATGGTCAGTAACACACTAACATAATTGCCCTCAAAAAGTTCACATCAGCTAAACCTCACCTACAGTGTAATTTCCCACCTCTTGTAGGCAAGAATAGAGCCCGGGTGAGTCCTGATCCCTGGCTCACCTCACCCCCCACACCTCAATATCCCAAGAAAATTAACTAAGGAATGCAGGCATGTAAGGAGCCGTAGCAGGGGATACATCCTCAGTTTCAGCAGTCAGAAGGCTCAAAACATACATGACCCATAGCCTAGAGATGTGAGCACGCTGACACTATTCTGATGGCAAGAGAGCTTTGCAGAGCAGAAGCAGCACAGACGCAGCCAAGGGAGGAAGTCTTTAGGCATGCAAGTGAGCAGGCACACAGATGGAGTTTTGCTGAGTCATGTCGCGTGAACCTCACAGGCTTGGGGAAGGCAAGACATCCTCCAATTTCTAACCGGCTTGGAAGGAGTCAATCACATCCAGTATAGACCAGCTGAGGCTGAAGAGAACCTAAGTAAAGAAACTGTCTCCCACTTGTGCATTTCGTTGCCTGAGTCAGGAGTGTGCTTTTAAAACTGCAATGGCTTGGCAAGGTCTGCCAAAAGCCCCAGACAGGGGTTGCTGCAAAACATTCTTTCTGTGGTTGATTTTAGTTCTTTCAGACAGGTTCACAGATCCACTGAGCAAGGTAAAGAGCCAGGTTGCTTAAAAGAGTAAAAACAATCCTTCTTTACTCCTCCCTGCAACTCGTCCTAACCCAACTTCAAGTTTGAGATGCCGGGTAAGTTTTGCAATGAAGATCCATAGACACAGAGGTCCCCTTTGGAACAAGACTGAACACAGAAATACCTTCATCTGGACCTTCTTTTTAAAGCATGATTCTTGTCTAATTCCACATTCAAGTTTTTTAGCTTAGTTCTGAAAATACCCTCCTAGCCTTAGCCATTAATGTCTTAAGAACCCATTCAGTTGCTTTCTTCTTTTTATATTACTAAAGCTGAATCAACAAGATTGCAGAGATCTGTCTGAGATCAGAGTAACTGCAGAGCTGAATTTAGCCCAGTGGTATTTTTGTTTAAAGGAAAAGCACAGAATGGAGAAACGCAGTACTCACGAGTGTTTTGGGACTGTATGAAGGACAAACTCATTAGACTGAAAAGCAGTACTTCTATCTATATCTAGTAATTGTATGAACAGCATCTTAACCAGTTCATCTGGAGATTCCTTCAGTAACTACTGCTTTCTAAAGTGGTGTTTTTTAAAGACCTTATTACTACATAGAAAACAAAAGGAACAAAGCAATTAAAATATATGGAAATATATGAAATGTGACTAATGAAATTTATGCCTAAATGTCATATTTTCACCAACTCACAGAATTACTTCTCATTTCTTGCACAGTATTTTAAGAAAGAAAATACAATCTCTGCACCTGCATCCTCTCCCCAAAGGATAAAAAAAATAATTTTAAAAGACAAGATGAAGGTGCTAAATGCAATTCATAGAAATCATAGAACAATTGAGCTTGGACAGATCTCTGGAGTTTTCTAGTCCAACCTTTTGCTCACAGCAGGGTCAATCTAAGATCAGGGTTTTATGAGTTGGGTCTTGAAAACCTTCAATGGTGGAAGTTGAACAACCTGTGTGAACAACCTGCTTCTCTGCTTGGCTGGCTTCAGAGTGAAAAAGCTTCTCATTATAACCAACCTAAACCCCTTGCTGCAACTCGGGTCCACTGTCTTTTTTCCTTCTGTCATGCACTTCTCTGAAGAGCCTGGCTCCATCTTCTCAATAACTCCCTCTAGAAACTGGTGGACTACTAGTTGCTCCAGTTGCAGTCACCTCTTGTCTAAGCTAAACAAGCCCAATTCCTTCAGCCTCTCTTCATCTGCCCTGTGCCCTGGCCCCAGCCATCTTGGTGACCCCTCCTCTAAACTCCCTGTAATTTAGCAATGACTTTCTTGTATTTGGGGATCCAAAATTAGACACAGCACTCCAGGTACAACCTAACAATTGCTGAGCAGAGGGATATAACCACATCCCTCTACCTCCATGCCATACTTCTGTTACTATAGCCCAGGATGCTGTTAGCTGCTGTCTCCACTGCCAGGGCATGTTGCCGACTCTTATGCAGAGTGTTTTCTACCAGGCCCGTCAAGTTCTTTTCTGCCAAGCTGCTCCCTGGCCTGTGTTGTTCCAAGGTAGGGTTCCACCCCAGGTGTGGGAGTTGGCATTTGTCCATGCTAAATTTCATAAGGCTCCTGCTGGCCCATCCATCCAGCACGTCTAGGTCCCTCAATGGTGGCTCTGCCTTTAAGCATTTTGACTGGTTCCTACAGTTTGGTATCATCTGCAAACTAAGAGCAAGCCCTCCATCATCCCCTCCAGGTCACTGCCAAAGATATTCATTGACAGGTGTCAGGATAGACCCCTGTGGTACTCAGTTCAAGCAGACTCATTATTGAGAACATATCCATCTGGTATATCCAAACTCTGAGCATTTAATAAGCAGGCAGGATTTCAAGGCATAAGATTACAAGTATAGCAGCATATCCAAATTTAATATTTAATCTAGTCATAGAAATCAGCTTTTAGACTGTTATTTACATGACCTAACTTTAGCATTAATCCTAGTCACCATTGGCTTCCTTTCTAGTCAGCAGAGAGAAAAAAAAATCAGTACAAGCTGGGGACCAACTGGTTGGACAGGTTAGCAGCTCTGCAAAAACAGCTGTCAATACAACAGGGTGTTGACAAACTGGAGGAAGTACAGTAGTGGAGCACCAACTGACTGAGACTGTTACTTAAATAGCTGAAGGGGCTAGAAGATATGCAAGGAAAAGCTGGAGGGTTAGGTTACTTGAAAAGGAGAAGACCAAGAGCCAAATGTTGAATTCAACAAGCTAAAGGCGAGTTGTAGAGAAGGGAGCATGACAGTCCTCTCGAAAGTGCACAACAAAAGAAGAGACAATTTGTGACAAATTGTGATGCTGGAAATTCTAATCAGACATGAGGAAAAAATTAATCAAAGTGGTTCAGCACTGATAGAGGTGCTCCTAGAGGCTGAAAACTCTTCATCCTTGGACATTTTCAAAACTCAACTGGATAGGCCTTGAGCAATCTGATCTAACTTGGAAGATAGCCAAGATTTGCACAAGGGGTTGGATCAGTGACTTTAAGAGGGCCCTGCTAGTCTAAATTTTTCTGTGATTCTATGAGAAAGGCTCCTTCAGTGGGTGATTCATCTTGTCTTAAAATAGGTGTCTAAAATAGATTAGATGAATCACCATCTGGTGGTGCCTGTGTCTCACTGAAAATATTCTCCACTGAATACAAAGGCAACCTAAGCTGACCAGCTATGATTAAATGTCTTACAGTGACACATCTGTAAATTGGAAGAGATGAGAATCATCATTAGTGATTTGTGCCCCAAAATGATAAAGTTCTTGCCTTGTTTATATGTTACCCCTTTAGGGCATGAACCGCTTCCTTAATAACTAATCTCATTTGTGGGAAAAGGTAGACAAACCCTCATATAACACATAAAAATTAAAAATTAGAATAACTTAGAATTTGAGCTACACAGCTACCTTAAACAGTTTGTTTCCATATGAGGTCTTCCCTTCATAATGCAATGGGTAGAGTTTTATGATTGGGTATATATTACAATATGTGATATTTTTGTCTTTAAAGACAGCTGACAAATTAGAAGCTGATGTTTTTCCCTAGCATGAAGATATTTCTGTCTTCACAGCCTTATATATTAAGACCATAGTGGATAAAAGAGAATGAGTTTAAGTGTCCAGGTCATATACATTTTTTTTTAATTGTTGTTGTTATTATTGTTGTTGTTGTTATTGTTGTTCTTATTAGTAGTAGCATTAACTGTAAATTATTTAAGACCACAGTTTAGAGCTGTCTGAAATGTTCATTGACAAGAAAAGCCCCAGATGTTTAACATAAGTAAGTAGAAACGGTTGAAGTTGCAGGCTTTTTTTGGTCCTTAGAAACAGTATTTAGCTAGAAAACATTTCTTTCTTCCCAGAAGCTGGAAGGAAGGGAAAAAAGGAGGTAGATAAAAAAGAAAAATCAAGTCTTTTTTCAGCCCTCCACATCATCAGAATGACTCTGTTTTCTTCTATCTGAAAAACTGAAGTATAATTAAAAGTACTAAACTAAATTTAAAAGCCACTTTAACAACAATTAATGTCCACAGAACTGTATTGGTTACATGTCTAATAAAGTCAGTGTAACTTTCTCCTAAGGGAAATGGTATTTTTCTTACATGCACTAATTAAGTTCCATTTTCCACATTCCACAGATTCTCCCAAAGTAAACTTCCCTGTTGTTTCCTCCATATCCAGCATCCATTTGTTTGGTACATCGCACAGAGGAGAGGAAGTTCCCCGGCTGCAAAAAATGACCCAAAATGAGAGCACTACCACAGAAAACTGTGGGTGAAGGCAACTGGAAGAACAGAAGCAGCAAGTGACTTCTACCAAATGTGCTTTGTTTGGCAGCGGAAACAAAGGTGGGCATGCCAAGATGAAAGCAAGTACTTTCTGAAAACGACAGTTCTGGTTTTGCCTCACAGCTGACAAAGTCTACGAAACTATCTCACAGGTCCTCCAACCAGCCCTGCCTGCAGAGAAGTCGCTCTACGCATCCCTGAGCAAGAGAAGGGTGGAGTCGAAGGACACAGAGACAAGTGACAAACAAACATATTTCCTCATAAGAAACAGTCCTGAGCCGAGGTGGTGACCTCTCAAAGCAGCCTATTTGGTAGTTTAGAAACCAGCCCCTTTGTAACTACTTCCCTGCCACAGTGCCCTGCTGTCACATGGCCATCACTAAGAAAGAGAATGTTCTAAGCATCTTTACAGAATATGAATCAAAGCTTAACAAAACTGTTAACATGTATTAGGTTCAAAAACAGTCTACACTGGTTAAGGAGAAAAGTCAATCCTATAGAAGTCTTTGCCAAAACCACCAAACCCAAGATTTTACATTTCACTGCTGTTTCAGAACCATTATTGGAACTTTTAACATTTCAGCTATGCAAAAATGAAAACTTTATTATTTTATAATTAACAGAGACCAATTCACACATGTTTATTCTGAGAACTTTTTTTTCTCCCAAGGCATTCTGTTAGCTAATAGTAAGATAGGAAATTACTCGGTGTGAACAAAAATATATGAGATTCTGGGTTTTACTTTAGGGCATTAAGATTTCTATATTGACACATACCCAATACCATCAGATCTTATTTTTCTTTTGAACTGAGAACTATGAAATATTGAATCCTATGTGTGAATGTACACAAGACGTCTGGTTTTAAAAGAAGCTTTCCCATGCTTTTCCTATAACAAGGCCAGATCAAAAACTGCAGGGGCAAGCTCTTAGAATTTTGAATGAGTTTTAGTCTTACAAATATCTTCAAGTGTGTTCAGGCAGTCAGCTTTAATCACACATTTTGGGGAAATATTTTTTCCTGTATAGTTTCTAGTACTTTGTGCTGACAGCTCTCCTGCTTTATTTTATTTTTTGTCTTACCCAGAAATGTCATCCTATTTTGCATGACTGAATTTTGGAAATCTCTAATTGATTCACTGTAACTACAGTAAAACCATCATGTATTAAGTCATTCTATGAGAAGTCCCCATCTCCCCCGTCCACATAGGAAAACGAAAAAAAACAGTTAGCCATGATTGTGAATACAGAAGAGGAGGTATATAAGAAACTGCCATTTGCCTGGCTTGGCTACTCAAAACTTTTTCCAACATAATTCCACAGATCGATAGAAAAAGAAACAGTTTAGTTCTTCCTTATAACTTGTAAGGGCTAAACATTGGCAAGATCCCAGTACCTGCTCTCAAGTGGGGACAAGTTTGTGATATAACTTGAAATCAAAGTCATCATTGATTTACTTCAGCAAATTTTACTAGTCCTGATTGTGAAAAAAATAATTGGCTCAATTTGAAAGTGAAAACTTTTCTTTTCATCAAACTTTGGAATGTAAGAGCGCCAGAACCTCATTCATTAGACACATGAAAAATAGATAACACTACTGAGCAACAGCTAAGTAAATACAACTGCCATTTATCAAAAACACACAAATACCAGCCTCAATCTAGGAAGGCATTTCAGGATGAAAAAAAACCCTGAAAACCTTTGCATTAACAGGACTTCAGTTTCTTAAAATGTTTTTTAAAAAGGATTTATGGGTAAAGGAGAAAAAAAGCTTCCAGATTTTCAAAACTGGGGTCAAAACCAGTCTAACTGCGTATTGACATTCACAATCATGGTGTGTAAGCACCACTGACAAATATGTAAGGAAACACTGAAAGCACCTGGAAGGCACAGACTCAAGAGAGTAACATGGAAACACAGAGTCATTCAGTAAAAGCTCTGGCGATTTTCAGACCAAGTCTCCACTCTTCCACTCAAACTTCGCAGAAATTCAGATCTACACCAGAACAACAGCATATCCTCAAATACGTGAAGAGGGACAATGGTGCAGCAAAGAATCACAGAATAAGTGAGAAAAAACCTTTAGATGCCTGATCTTAAAAGTTTATTCTTAAAAACCTGGAGAACAGGAACTTGCAAACTTTCTAACAGGGGGAGTGAGACAATACAGACCCCTACAGAGCATCAGTCTTCTGATAGAAACATTATAAATGTTACTCAAATGAGGTATCACTTAACTCTCCCAGGCCACATGTCACTAATCACTGCAGAGTAAGTAGACACAGTATGAGAGATTGCGAGCAAGAGGAAAAAAATAATGAAAAGGTACAAAACCACCTAGTGATAATGCAATGAACTGGGGGAAAAAAGGGGAAGGATGATAGAAAATTAGTTTATTCTCTCTCAGTTTTGTCTGACTTTCCGACAGCATGGATGCATGCAGAATAATTTAGCAATTATGGGTCAAAGTAACTTCGCGCCAAAGGAGTAAAATGAGAACAGCTCTTTAACACCTCTCATGTCCTAAGAATGTTTATAGTATATGACAATCACACACTACAAATTCAAGGGGATGCATGGAAACATCAAGGTGCCAGGTTCATATCATTCTTCTCCAGAGTAAAAATTCATCCTCTGATGACAGGCATCAGGAGCTGCTCTCCTCTAATTCTCTTTCCCCACATAAGAATTGTTTTTCTGGTTTTTGGGAGGATCCAAGACCACTTGAGACAGCAGGGTTGCATCTGCTGTCTAGCATCAACTCTTTCATCCTTGAATAATTGAGGTCTTTCCTCCTACCTCTCAACTACAACATAATTTTGCCAGTTCCTCCTGGAACTGTTTTGCCTGTTCCTAGCACCATGCCAGGACACTCCTGAGGCACGTGGCAGTTATGGACCCCTCCAGGTGACTTCTCCATCGCAGCCAACTCTGACCTGGCAGTTTCCCACTGAGTGGTTTTCCCTGCTTTGCTGGGATAAATCTGATTGGGGAGCAATATGACTGTGGCACAACACATTCTCCTAACATGTCAGACTATCTAATAAGTTAAAAAATAGAATAGCCTAACTTCATGCTCAACACCTCTCTCTCTGGCTGTTCTTGGCACGCTATTTTTATATGTATTAGAATAAAAAAGTTTACAGTGTGCTCAGTAAGCTGAGAGCCAAAGTGAGGCCATCCTTAAAAAATGTTCAGTTTCCTACTCGCAACAAACTGCTCCTAGACTAATGTCTGCAACTAGACTCTTAGTACTAGGATGGAGTTTCAATTTTTCATAGATTTATTGTTTGTTGCAGTGAACTTGTTGTAAACAAGAAAATTCATCAAAGGCCCTACAATAAGAAAAAAAAAAACAAAAAAGCAAACAAAAAAATCCCAACCCAAACCACAGGAAAAGAAAAAACCAAACCAGAGCAATTTCTGAAGGATGGGTTGTGTCATACCTAGAGGAATCTAGGGACTTGCATAGGTTTCCCAGAATGAGTTTAATGCTCTGACCATGAACGAGGAGAAAGAAAAGAGCAGGTCTGAGAAGGATGATAAAACACACAAGAAAGACTACAGGAAAATAGAATAACATCAAACTGGCTTTGATAAGACATACTCTTAGTTTGTCCAAATTTTATATGTTTGCTTTTGCTCCACCAAAGTATTCTGACTGAACAGCAAGGCTGTGAGGTAGTCATAAAGCTTTGGTACAATCTGATCATTCTCCACAATCATTCCTAAGCCATAGCAGTATTGGTCAAACCTTGATTTATATTTATTTGCTAAGTAATCTAACCAAATTAAATAGTACAATAACAATAACAACAACAATAAGAATAATACACAGCTATACTTTATAACATGACTGGAAAATTCTGGATAGAACCATCATCTCCTGACAGATTATTGGCAATTCCAGATCCTTGTCCGTTGTGCCCAATAAATGCACATACTTGACTACTTTCTTATTGTAAAAATAAAATAAAATAAAAAAATTAAAAAATAAGGCCATAAAAAACCTCCAGTAAGAGAGTTCAGGAAGTGCATTTCAATGTGATTACAATAGTTTTTTGGTAAATTAAGCCACAGCCTTTGGCCATAACATGACCCAAAGTATGTTGTAATGGTCCACAAATTAAGTGCCTTCTATATGTTATGACTTAGGTATGTACTGCAAAACTTGGCTTTATCATACTTTAAAATAGAAGAAGAGGAATTTTTATGTCCTATGACAGAACGCTTTATTAAAAATAATGGTGTTTCAAGAACTTGTAATATTTGCAGAAAAGAACATTTCAGTAAGGAAATACATCTTTGGAGCATTTCTATTTTTATAGTGAGGCAAGTTACATCAGCTTTAAAAAAAAAAAATCACAACAAAACCAGCCTACACAAATATGTTCAGGTCCTCTCTTACTACAACATCAACATGAGAATATCCCTTGTGTACGTCTGTACACCGCTAGACAAGTTCTCTCACACACACGTCCTTTGACACAAACGCTCCTGCCTTCGCATGCTTGCACACAAACACTGCACTCACATGTTAAGCTTCTCGCACGTAATCAATCCTCCGAGCTCTGGCGCTCTCTCACACAAACACAGACGTGCTTCATACCTTCTCCTGCATTAGAAAACCACGTGAGCCATCTGTCACTATTTAATCTCCCAACCCAAGCTAAGCAAATATGTCCCATCTCAACCCCAGACGCCCCAGTCAGCCCTTCTAGCAATACACTCTCCACAAATAGACCATTGTTTTTGCTGCTGCCTACCTAACATAAATTTGTTTTCCACTCCATCTCTTCTCCTTTTGCTGCCATATACCCCATAGAAGGCTCTATTTTGCTGCTCTTTACAGCAGTCAGGCCTCAAGCAGTCCAGTGTTGGATATTGCATAGCCAGGGCCAAGACACGTTTTCCAACAGGCAGCATACCACAAACTACCCACTGAGATTGGTGAGCACCACAGATTTCCCTTTCTGTTCATAACTTCACCCTTCACTGTTCTTTGATTGGTGTTTAGGCAAATGAACACAAAGAATCTTTTTTTAAGAGATTGTAGTTATCATCAGAAGAAAAGAGACCTACAGTTCAAAACCTTAACTGACTATACTTTCATTTCATAGGTGAAAAAGGAAGGAACAATTTTAGTGTTTGGGGCAAACCCCTCAAACTACAGTCTCAGGACAGAGGGGCCTAAAAGAAGCCTGAAAGCTTTGGTGTGTAAAAGACAGGCTGGACAAAACACAGAAGCAAAAAGCAAGACCACCTTGTTTGGGGGATCTCAAAAGCGCTGCTGAAAGCAGCCTGCTGGACTTGGAAGAAACAGCATCAAAAGCAAGGCTTAAGCACTTTCAGCATTTCAGGGAATGTAACAGTACCCCCCAAAATAGTGCAGAAAGTTGCTGTTGCTCACAAAGGTGTTTATTAAACTCTCTGAAATACCTCTCCCAATTAAATGTCTCTTTAAAGCACTGCTCTTTCTTTCCACAGATGAGAACAGAAGTTCACATCTATGTTTTGAACCAGAGAGACCCCTCAGGACCTCTGAGGGTGATACTGCCACACTGGAGCTTATGCCAGTCCTGAAGAATTGGAGCAAATTCCTTTCTGGAGACAGAGCCAAAACACAAACCTCAGCATCTCCCACACTGAAAAGTCTCCAAACTGAGGATTAAACCACAGAGTTTCTGGTGCACATAGTGTGGACCAAGCCCACATCCACTCCTAAGAAAGGAACCAACACATAGTGGATATTTTGTTCCTTTCTTCTAAAGATGATTAAGTTGGCATGCACTTTAAGAAAGGCTTGGATATATCCAGCTTTACCTAAATACTCACGTTATTAGGGCAAAGGGGATGCTTAGTGTTTTAATTGGTAGTAGTCCTCCTCCAGCATAATCTAGTGGTGGGAGATAGTTCCAGTGAACACAACATAAAAAGCATGTCTCAAATGTCCATTTTATTTAAAACCAAACAATCCTGCCCGTTCTCCCCCCTCCCAAAAAAAACCACCCCTCCCTTCACTTTCACCTCAAGGCAATCCAAAGGATTTTCCAAGGGGAAGGGTCGGTTTATATTAACTGTCTGTCACTTGGACAAGAAGCAGGAGAAGCCAGTAACCCTGAAATAAAGCATCTGTTCGAGCTACTGTAAGATGAACAACCCACTTTGGAGGCAAAAGAAAATCTCCCGAGATGGGGAAAAAAAGTTTGGAAAACTCCAAAGCCAGATTTTCAAACAGTAATTGACTCCCAGACTAATGTGCAGGTAGAACTATTAAAGCAGAGAACATGTCTGCTTGCAACTCCTACTAAAGAAAGAAGCCCACTCACAATAATCTGGATAGTTCACCTCCTGCAGTGAAAGAACACTCACAACATGTGTCATGTGTTTCAAATGTGAAATTTTCATGAAAAGACAGCAGAAAACATCCAAATGCCATAATAGCTTATTAAAGAAAAACATGGGGGATGATTACACACTATATTCAAAAGGAAGTCTTTATTTCTGTAATTGTTGCTTAGAGTCTCATGCCAGATCCCATTCAATCACCTTAAACATCACATCAAGAACAATCATAGTAGGCCCCTGACCAGCTCAAGCAAGGCTGAGAACAATAAATGAATGTTCAACCCAAACTTATTTTCGTAAGCAACACCATTTGTTGCTCTAGGTCAGTTAAGCAGAGCCCAATTGTTCTGGCCAATGCAATATTGCATAATTTTAACAATTTTCCCTATGTAAGGATGCGGCTTCATTTCATGTACCATTATCTGTACCATGTCAACAAGGATGAGGTCAATAGCAGAAATAAAATTCTATTCCTAGCCATGCTAAAATTCAAAGTACTGAACCTAATAATTTAGACTCGGTAAATATCAATATAATATCTAAAATTACCAAATTTATATCACTTGTGGTATAAGTTATCATCTAGAAGAAGTAAAATAAATAAAAAAATAAATTCTACAGATTCTGGCAACCAAGAGTATCTCATCTGGCAGATGGAGAAGTTATGGCCTGTGGTTAACCAATACCAATATTCAAGCTGATGAATTCTGGAGTAAGAAAAACAAATAAGGACAAAAGTAGTTTTTCCACAGAGAGGTTTCAGACTTGACAAGCATAGCAAATTTTTAAAATTATTATGACAAATATCTGTATCCTACTCCAGTCTTGTAACCATTTCCCCTACTCTTTCAATACACCTTTGAGCTAGCACGAAGTATCATCTGCTCCACCTGGATAATTCCATTATTTTTTACAGACTTGGTGTATCTCATCTTCTGCTACCTGACAAATTCCTAAGTTCTTTCAAAATACAAAAGCCCAAATGAAACAAGCCAGTATAAGAAGTAGCAGAATTCAGTCTATAGAATGAGATGGAGTTGACACCAAAACTCATCTGTCTTTCCTTCTTCACTCCCTAACCCATTCCTTACCAAGCCCCAGATCTGAAAAGATGGCCATGCTCTAGAAAGCAAGGTAGATTTAGAAAGTGGACAAGGACGGAGAGGAGTTTTTACCAGGTTGAAAAAGCAGGAGAAAGCAGAATGAACAAAGATGGGTACAATTACAATGTAGGCAGCACAAAGAGACATTTGGGGCTATTCAGCATCACCCTGATGTCTTTGTGCTCTTCAGTGATTAACAAACTGAAAGAGAGAATATCTGTTTTTTCCAAGTTCACTGAGCTGATGAAACAGCTGAAGACATTCATAACTTCTGACCTCAGCTGAAGGGTTGGTCATAATAACGTAAGACCCATCATATCTGGTCATAATTTAAATAAAAATAAGTGGAGTCTTCTGAGACATAACTCGACAGTTAAGGAACAAAAAAACTACTTACAAAAAAACCCCAACAAACCACGAAAACGCCAACAACACAAACCACAAAAAAACCCCATAAACCCAACCTGATATTAATAATGTGTAGGCATATCATTAGAAGTATTAAAAACTTACAAAGGACTTCAGAAATAAGTTTTGGAGTTTTATAAATGCTGTGCTCCAGACATATTCCATCTCTAGTAACCCCTGGTACCACACCTGTACAGTTCAACAGCACTTTTAACAGCATCACCATAGCATCTTCTTTTATGCAATTACTTAATGTCTCTGATTTTCTAATGAAATGAGAAAGTTTAAGAGAACTAAAAGTTACTGAAAATCAGAGCTGTGCCAGCAGTTTCCAGTGATGACCTGACATGATTTTTCCCTCAGCTAATGTCCAAGTAGTTAAGGAATTTATATAGTCCAGCCCAGCTCATTCATTTCAAAATTAACTTTCTGTACCATGTGATATGCCAGATACATCTGGAGGATGGAAGAAAATGGTAAGGAAAATCATTAGCTTATATGTTATTGTAGCACTTATCCAAATTTTATAAAATAAGCATGAGCAACTGGAGAGGAGGAAAGCCCAGACGGCATTCCATAAGAGAATTTGGAGGATCATTTTAGACAGAAAAACTAAAAAAGGAATAATACAACTTGGAAAAACAGAAATATGGTGGAGAAAGCTGTAAAACAAAGTCACATCTGATTGGATTTTTCCCTGGATTTCTACTCTCAATAAATCTGAAAAAAAATCATTATTTTTTTCTTCATTGTAAGGAAGAAAATTCAACTTGTGTTTCAAGAGCCATGCTGAAAACCCTTCCACATTTTATTTATCACCACAACCAGGAGCAAACATCTCTACCGATCAAACACAATTCTATAGTAAACTTGTACTACTGTAGCCTTCCTGGTATCCTCCTCAGTAACATTTACCCGAGCCCATTACCTTTTCTAAATTTTTTTGCATGGAATGTACAAAAATTTACAGAAGTTTTGTTAATTTTTTTTTTTATAATTAACAGACACCACCACCACCCCTCAAAGAAAAGGAAACCACACAAGAAAAGAACAAACCCCACCAGTAAACCATTCTTCCTGATGACCAAGCAGATTTTGTTTCCCTCCAGCTATATTTAGTGGGCAGCAAAAAATAAACAAAAACCCAACCACCCGACAACAATAATCTCTGATGGTAAACAAAAGGTGTCTCTAAACCCCCAGAAAGGTGTTTTAATGAGTGAATGACCTTCTCTTCTGTTTTTGGGGGTAATACAAAAACTTTTCACAGCAGACTAAAATACTAAGAACATTTGGTTACTTTCAAATAAATTTAGTTTCAGACAGAAAGGCTGATCAAACAAGAATTTATGTTTGTCTAATAGAATTACTTTTAAAAATACTGACTTTTGGTTTTAGTAAAAAGAGATGGGATATTAAACTCAGGGAAGAGTCACCTTCAAATGGTAACATAGTGCAAAGAACCATCTTACCATACCAGAAAGAACCATGAGCTAATTCACATTTTAATTTTCATGAACTATCTGGTGTCATTCAAGCCGAGTCATGAGAAGCTTGTAAAGACCCGAACTGCCTGTAGGTGCTTGGAAACAGAGCTTGTTGCTTTGGAGCTCACAAAATGCCACGTGAGACACTACATGGTTTGCCATGACTATGAACATATCACAAGGCGAGACATTTTTCCTTGGCTTTTTGGCTTGCAGGTATCCATGCAAAACACTCTGGCCAAATCCTACTTGAGTTTGTTTCACTTTGGGTACTTTCTTCTCCATGCTCTGTTCCATCCTGCCATTTGAACAGTGACAGTGTCACAGAGCACAGATGCGGCTGACTTTCACAGAGAGGGGCATTTCTGAGGAAAAGGGAAATTGTATCAGAAAACTGTAAATGAAAGAGAAGGTAAGAGCAAGCAGACCAGACTTCCTACTCTCTTTGCAGAGCTACCAGAAAACATACTCTGCCCCATGTGCTGCTTCCCTTCTGTTGATCTCATGTTTGTCTTCACACAACTTGATAGTACTTCTGTGAGTTTAAAAGAAAAGCACCTTGGACAAAACTGGTTTGCTGAAGTATTAAGAGAAGAGATGAGTAAATAGAGGGAAGTAAAGAAAAAAGAATACAATGACTTCAAACACACAATAAAAACAAACCCAAAAACCGTTAAATGAGCAATTTTAAAAATACAGCCATGTATGTGTGTGCCAGATTTATTAGACTGCAGCCTCTCTGGAGCAGGGACCACGCAAGACAAGGTGCTTATTCAGTGCTCAAGTACAAGTTTGCCATCAGCTGAGGCTGCCTTTGGACATGACCTCATTGTAAAAACATTACCCTCAATCACAGTGGTCCTTGAAAACTGCCTCCTGGCTAGTTGATTGTTATTACAGATTTCACAGTAGCTATTAGGTATATTTGCATCTGTGTCTTTAAAATCATGAGTGAGAGAGAGATACCTGGGGAGTTGCGGGGGGAGAAATAAAAAAGCATGTCTGAACAGATGATCTTTACAGTTCCCCCCTCCTGCTGCTAGAAGCTTCCCACTCAGCTTCTGCTCCTATTTGTTCATCTTTCTCTGGCAAGAACTACTCTTAACTGTGTTAATTTTCTTTCTTGTGGGTTAATGTTGGGTAACGTGCTTGCAATTGCCCACAAGTAATAGATTCCCAGTGATTGACTTTATTGCACTCCTGGCAGTAAGTAGGGTGCATTTCTTGAACCAGGGTCATTTTAAGGGATTCCAGAAAGTACCTTCAGACATGTCATGGCTTCATTTAAACAGCTACTTTCTTAGTTCCATGCAGGATTTTGAGCAGGAGGGCAGAATCTTCAAAGGGAGGTCACTATCCTCTAGAATATTAAGTTAGAAACATTTCAAGAGTTTGAACAAAGCATGAAGCATGACCTTTTTTTCATTTATTTATTTAAGGCTAAACTTGGCAGATATGAGAATATCCAACTGTAGTTAGACAGCCATGATCTCAGCCTCTGGCTGTGCAAAGACATCTTAAATCTGTAGGTTCTGTGCAGATCCAGGGGATTTTTGCCAAAAAGTTTCCTGAATAAAATTAAATATTCCTTCATGTTAAGCTTTACAATTTTTTTTCTTCCTATCCTAGCCTATTATAATCCCAGATTAAAAATATATAATGCTTTAGGATTAGCACTGCTTATACTGCAGTTTCCCAGCCAAAAAGGGCTGCTATAATTCTTTAACGTTTTAAAAAAGGTGAAGTGTCACACATCTTCTGCCTTTAAAAACCAGTGAGGCACAGCCTTTTCCTAATTATTGTCCAGCTACCTGGGAGTGAGAAGGCAACAAGACATAGTTCTGCCAAGGAAAATCTTGGGAACACCCAGTGCCTGGGTTGCAGTCGCAGAATGAATGGCATCTGTCAAAACCACTCTGTGAGAATGTGGCAGGGGCATACTAGACGCCACTTACATCATTGGCTTCTGAGGCCAAGATAAAGGATTCTCTAGATGCTTGGGCCCTTCAGAACCCCCCAAAAAATGTTGTATACAGCATATATATATGTTTAACTACACTGGTCTCTTCCCAGTGTTAATCTACCCCTGCTTTCAATTTAGCAGCTTCACATCCTCATGAAAATCTTTACCAAAGCTACATGTGCAGCATTAGCAGAGGTGTACATTTAGGTTTCTTTGGAAGTACTAGCTACCACTAGCCAGGACTGTGGCTTTGTATTTCACAGAGTAAAGAGAAAATGATGATGACCTGTAGCTTTTTAACTATCTCTGCAGACCAACTGCAGTGAGTCTCCTTCCACCAGACGTGGCAAAGGAAGGTGTGTGGTTAGGTCACAGTTATCTTCCTGTGTAGTTTTAAGTCTGCAGAGCAGTGCACTGACACTGTCAGCGTGCCAGCTACAGGCCCTTCATCTAGTCAGGTGCTTGTGTCTCCTGTGCGACTTCAACTCCTTGCCTAAACTTGAGCATGTGGTTCTTGCATATGGCACTGAAATCCCAAGTATTTTCAAGTGCCAAGGTGAGCATATACAGTTTGAAACTAACAGGCTCTGCAAGTCAAACGACAAGTAATACACTAATAGCCAACATTCAAATAGGACCTTCTGCAGAGAAGTATCTGGATATTAAGAATTAACGTTTTTCAGGCACCATGACCAGAACCTAATGCAATCCACATGATCTGCCTCAAAACCCTACCTGGGCCACAGCACCATCTCCTGGAATCAGAAGTTCCATTGCAAGAAAATACTGCGGGTTCTTCACGTACAATGAAGAGAAACAAGCAAAACAAAACAAAACAAAAAGAAATCCACCAACATCTCCAAAATACTGTAGGCAAGGGTCTGGAGTTAACGAATGCAAAAATTGGCCTGCACAACATTTCTCGTGTTTCCAAGAAATTACTGAGGTTCTTAAGAAATTGAGGAAGATCAATGAAGAAGAGAGAACTGTCCGCAGCTCATTCCACACAACTGAGGCCACTCTTCATGCTCTGCAGGCACATTCAGCTGTGAGTTATCATTTCCCAGACAAGCCACGATGCAACTCTGGGAGCCTGTTTTTGGTTTGCCCTTGAAAGAGACTACAAGTACTCATGCAGTCTTATATAGATGGCACAAAAAGCTGAAAAGCAGTAGGAAGACCACTGATTCAATCGTTTCTATGCAGCCTCTAGGTGTGAATGCTCCTAGTCCCACTTATGGCAAGGCCACACAAAGTTGAAGCCCACCTATAAGCTATTAGCTTTTTTCCCCAAAGACAGCTGGAGAGCTTGCATGGACTGTTAAAACAGAGACCTACCATCTGAACTTACTAATTCACAATCTTTAGTTCCAAAACATAACATTAGAAAGTGATTAACAACATACAGAGCAGATCTGCAAAGCCTGAATAATAATTATAGCATAAGCTTATCTTGGCTGCATCTATACTAAAGGAAATATGACAGAAAAAAAATGCAGGTGAATAAACAGTAAAAGTGAAAAATAAATCAGGCTTGGCATGGGCAAAGCCTAGAAAGCCAACCCAACTGCAAGCAGAACAGTCAGATTTGTTACTCTAACCTAACAGCTACATAAGACTAAAACAAATGCATAATCGTGACTATGAAAAAAGAGCTACTCTTGAAGATAGTGTTCTGATATGCAGCCTCTGCTCATGCAGAGTTTGCCTTCTCCAGGTGTCTTCACTCTATCATTTTTCTACCTTCGTCTCTAAACTTAAGTAGGCCTTCTCTTAAGGCTGCATGTCTCTTAGTGCTTTCTGAGGATTGTTTCCTCTTTCGTTTGTTGTTAGCTATTACTTCATAGTGCTATAATGTATGACTCCACCTCTGATCCACATTGTACTGGTTTTAACTTTCCTGTATTATATCTAGACCCAACACAAACTGAAAAACAATGTAAGAATCAATCCATTGCCAGCTGCCCCTCAGCTGTAATACAGTACTCAAGTAAAACACAGCATGGATGGCTTTAATACAGCTTGACACCTGAAATACAGCTGCTCATTCCACATGTTATCAGACGTACTCGGAATGGGCTTAGGAGCACAAGCTCAATTGTCCAATGCGTGGGCACACCTTAAATGTCAACATTATTAGCCATCACACTGTGACTGAAGTGGTAAACACACAACCAACTGTATTCTAGCCCATCACACCCAGACAGCATCTCTCTTCTCCTCCTCCAGCATAAAGCCACAACTGTTGCTCATTGAGTTGCCAAGCTTTCTACATTATCCTTAGTAACTTAAAAACAGGATTATGCTCAAGTAGTACAGGAACTTTAGGGTCACAGGGTGAAAACACAAAGTGACTTCATTAATGAAAAAGTGCTTCATTAGAGATTAGAGTCTCTATTCTTGTGTATTAACAACACAATGCCTTTAAAAAATAAATACATCTGCATTTTCATGTCACTTGCCCTTTGCATCTCTCCTCCCTTCCCATACAGAAGCACTGGACTCATATATGTTCAGAAAACATGGCAAGGTGGTGTCATCAATACAACTCATCCTCCCGTCAACACAGAGTGATCAGGTGAATGTGGACACTGTAACAGGGGACCAGGACTCCCTCTCACTCATTTCATAGTAAGGGTAGATGCACATTCCTTTGCTGACCAGGAATAGGGAAGCAGCTTTATTTATTTATTTATTTACAGAAGGAGGAAAATGGCTATGAAAAAACAAACAGAAATAATGCAATGCATTCCTAGTAAATCCAGGAAATTCACACATATTTTCGTTCTACCAGAAGTTAAAGGAAACCTGCAAAGCTTTAAAATTTTTTGTTTCACTTCCTTTATACTCCTCTCTCCTCTATGCTGCCCTCCCTGTTTAGCTTTTTCTTCAAGTGTGAGGAGGCATCCCAAATCAAGGGTCTTCCTCCTCTGTCAGCCAGGGTTCTCCATTTCCCAGGCAGCACCTGACCAGTCAGGGGAGCACCTGAGGCCAGCAGAGGACCAGGTTCTCCAAAGACTAGTCCTAGACCTCTTTGGAAGGCCAGTCAGGCTCATTGTGCAGTCAGGAGGATGTCTTCATTGAAGATGATTTTCAGAGCTGCATTCCCCATTGCCTCTCTCAGTAGAGAGAGAGCAACCACCAGGTATGGAGTCACCAACTGCACAACTTTATTGCACTTAACAGCAGGTGCTACGTTAACACTTCCTAATACCCTGGAGTATCATTATCTGCAGGCTGGGGCCAGCCAGGATGGATTTCTTTCACTCACAGACAGATGGAAATGAGGCTACAGCACCGTCATTGTAATAACTACTCTACAGCTTTATGGAGCCCAAAGCAGAGTCTCAAACAGTTATCACAAAGCTTCAAGATATGTTTGTCATTGAAATGCTGGTTATTTAACCAAAGCACCATTTTTAATAGCTACTCAGGAGACTTCTTCACTGATTTTTTGCTGAAATTACGATTCCTGTCTCACTGGGTGTTTTTATAGCATTACCATTCATGCTACATGGCCAGCATAGCTGAAATATCTAAGTGCCCACAAATAATTAAAAAGTCATCTCCACTTTTTAAATGTTTGGATAAATTTATTTATAGGGCAAGTCAGCAACTCCTCCAATGTCATACCTTCCAACCAAAGCAACCATGTCAGGTACTTAAAATATCACCCCTTTCCCTATGGCTCTGCCTCTCACATCAGCTGGGATAGCTTTTTTCCCCCTAGAATGCAGATAGTGACCTCAAGACTGGCTAGCAGCAGCTAAAGACCAAGCTGTACCGGGCAGTACTTCACTGCTGGGCAGAAAAGGCCGCTCCTACATGGAAACACCGACTCAGCATCATGCTCAAGCATTGGCCTTTGTATTTTACTTCAAACAAGGCTCATAAACTTATACCAAGGCACACACTAGCACATCTCTCTCAACCGAGTGGGAAAAGAAAATCTCCTCAACAGTCTTTACGACACAATGGACGGGAAGGCATGTCAGCAGCAACGCTTGAGGAAGGTATTTTTTCCAGAGACTGCTTACAACGCTGTTCCAACAACAGCATATATACTTGCCCCGATCTCTCTTCCCAAACATTTTGAATTCTCCTTTAGCTTTACATTTTTCCAGCATTCTGAGTTTGCAGCTTCACATAAATTGAAGTAAGTTGGTAAAACTGTCATCTTTTTCAGCATATTCAATCTGATCCTCTGAAAAAGTTAGACCCCATAGATTGTTCACAGCATCTGGAAGGCAGATCCTTTACTGTCTCAGAAGAAAGAGATTTAAAAAAAAATTAAACACAGGAAATTATCAGTAACCATTGAGCTAATCATCTTTAGAAAGCATGGTTTCTTTTCCATCAACAAAACCCCTAATAAGCTGTTGATGCAATTCTTTTGTCTTTTTTTTTTTTTCTGGTGACACAAACTTCTTCCTGTGAATGGAGTCGAAAGGATCACTTCTTTCTGTGTTATTACAGTATCGGCACAAAACCCAAGCTGTACAATAATTCCCTTCTCTTTCCCATGCCCTCACAAACACATAAGCCTCTGTCGCTAAACACCTTAACTCTGATTAGCCAGATCTTCCAGAGTATGATCCAGAGACAGAGAGGGCTTGTTTGTTTCAGGGATCAGAAGCTAAGTGGAAAGAAAAGAATGGTCAGGACACAGAGGATGTAGAAAAGTAAGTATGTGAGAAGCTGAAGCCACAAATCACACACACAAATGAAGAATTGCCAAGGGAAGAACTGCTTTGCTTTTCTACCTGTATCAGAGAAACATGAATATCAACTACAGTGTTCAGAGCTCTAAGGAATCACAATATTCACTTGCTTAATAAAACAACAAATGGAATAAATACTCCAGCTAATTGTATTGATGAAGAATGAGTATTTGGAAAACTGTAATTCAGAAGCTGGGTGCAATTCTGATTTTCATTACTTCAATGTAAGCCTTCAATAACAGGACAGAACTTGGTTTCCTGTGCCTGACAATCCCAAATTAGGAGTTAATAAAAATCAGAACTTAATAGCACATGTCAAGACATATGTGAATACTAAGCACTCACACAAATCATCAAGTGTTAGTCAGAGACAATAGTTTAGTATAAGCTGCACCCCCTAGTAATTACTAGGAAAGTATCTCTTGCATAGAAGTGAACCTCAAGAGGGCTTTGATTAATAACAACTGAGACCATCAAAATCTTGAAAACATTTCTTTATGCACATGATTAACTTCTATGTAAATTGTCAGTACCATTGAAATCAAAATAAGTAATCACGTCTTAAGAGTTACTTGTGGGCAGACAGGAGTTCAGCTTTGTCTCTGGAAGAGTTTTGCAACAGTTCTCTCTTTAGAGACCAATTTTGTAAAGCACAGAAAACTCTCAACTATAACTCGTATTTGTGACAATGGAGGCTGTCTGAACAACTGGACCACAGAGGAAGTGGAAGAAATGCATTTATTTATCTTCATACAAAATGCAAATAGAGAAAGAGCAGTCCAATGATAATTTATAGATTACTCCTTCCTTGAATCCATCATATTCAAAAGTCTCTGCAAGAAAATTTCCAAAATACTCTATTGTACTCTATCCAGAAACTGCTGGAAAATTGTGAGCAGCATTACTGTATAATTTAGGCATAAGATCATATTGCATTTGGTCCTGAGAACTGTCCATATTTTATTTGTTTGTTTTTAAACCAACACCCTCCATTTTCATATCATCTACACTAGCTTTCAACACATTCGTAGAAAACAGTGATTCACAGAAAGAGGACCCTTCTTCAGTTTTTTTTGCTACAGTTTTGAGCAAAAAGATTATCGCCAGAAGGGAAGTCCTCTGCTTCAAATTCAGCTGAAAAATATCTTTGTCATTTGACTTGTACTGAAGCCTGAAAGATCTGGTCAAAAGTCAGGAGTCATCTGCTGAAATGCAGCTGTCTACATCCATGCTAGATGTTTGGACTACTTTTATATTCAATTGGCAGAAACAGCACTTCCCAGATTTGATTCTGCTGACTAAATGTAGACTTCTACTTCAGGAAGAGATGAACTGATCCCTAGAAATGTTCTGCTTCCTGACTATAAAGGGAGTGCAGAGAGCTGAGTTTCAACAGACAAATCCCACCTTCTCCATGCTGGGTATCACACTGAACAACCATATCTGGTTTCTCTGCTAAGACCTTATCAGCTTTGCTGGAATTTCTGCCGCTTTAATTGGTACAGATAAACCAGTGTATTTACCCTAAGCTTCATGCACAATCAACAGAAAGAAAGGGGCACCTCTGAGAGGCAATTCAGCTTGTGTAAAAACCTGACCTCTCCCCAAAAATGCCACTGTGTCTTCAGAGATCATGGTAACGAGACTTAGGAGCCTACCCCTTAACAAGGTGAAGCCGTGAAGTGCCTTGAATTAGACAGACAGGTTCAGGCTGTTGCTGCTGAGAAGGTGGGAGATACAGAGCAGTCTCATTCCTTATCTCCTCTCCACACCAGCAAGGCTCGAAATGTACAGCATCAGACCCCACATTAAAAGGCAAGGTTACAGTATGGATTACAGAGTCCTTCATAAAATACTTTGAAGGAGAATAAAAACAAAGCCACACCAAGGAAGTTTGAAGAATCTGTATTGTGGCCTACATAGTGTCTATCCACCCACAGCTTTGCCAAGTGAGGATAAACAAGAGCTGAATGAAACTCTGCAAGTGCACACTTCAGTTGGCCAAATATCCAACACAGGCTGGAGCAGCACTCTCTTAATATTTAGAAAGAGAAGCGCAGACTCTCAGAAGGGTCTGAGACTCCTCTGTCAGCAACACCTGCTCTCAGCTGACCAGGTAACATAGAAGCATAAGATGGCAGACCTGGATCCAGGCTGTCATGCATTCACGCTTCTGTCACTGAAGGAAGTCACCTCGTTAGCTGAGGACAGCCAGGCTTCCGCATTCAACTTCTGCAGGAATACAGGATTTGGCAGCCTCCAGAAATCTGAGCTCTCTGTTTTTCTTCCCTTGGTTTACTAATGCCCATTTCCCCTTCCCTGCCTCCCTGCTCCCAATGCACACACGTTTTAATGCTAAACCCCAGGTGTAACATGGTTTCTCCATACTTCTAGGCAAACACTACACACTTGCCCTCCAAACTTAGCAAGCATGCCTTCTCCACAGAGGTAGTAAACCTGCTGTAAGAGCACAATGCTTCATAGTAAGATGCTTAAGTTTAATTTAAAAAAAAGCCTTCCCATCTCATGCCTTAAGAAAGTCTCACACCCACCATCTTACACAAAAATACATTCCCTACAAGACTGTGAAACATTGCACACTCTTAATGGTTTCTACAGTTACATGGTCACAGACAATGTAATTAACAAGCAACATTCCTTCTTCTAAAATAGGAGGAAGAAAAGAAACAGAATAGAAGTTGACAAAAATATATTTAAGCTCAGAAATAAAACTACATTTTTTAACCTAATTTCATCATTTGCTATGTCAGGAAAGACATGAGCCTGGATTATCTAGGTGCAAAACACAAGTTTTCAATCAGTCTGATTTACAAAATACATTGTGTCCCCTTATGAGGAAAATGATACCTTATTTACTCCCTTTAGATACACATCAATCCTTTACTAAGTATTTTTTCACTTTCCATTTCATTTGTTTTGTGCATGCTGAAATCAAGTAAAAAAAAATTTGCTGTGTTAAAGTTATATTATGTTTTCTGTTTCTTGTTACATAACCAGAAGTGTTACAGAAAATATTATTGTGGAGTTAAAAAAAAAAAGGCATTTAAAAAAAATTCGAACCAGGCAAACATCACTGCTTCACAATAACATGTAAGGTGCTTCTACACCCACTACTGGCATACATTTAAATTAAAATTACATGTAATCTATACCAAACTTTCTGAATGCTGAATTTCTACTGAATGCCCTTTCTGTATTTAATCTCCTCTATTGCTGACAAAGAGGTAAAATTTTCCAGGTTAGTAACAGCAAAATTCCACATTGCAAAATCATTGAATGCTGTCATGCATATAAAGTCATTGACAGGGTCTGAAAATGTCCCTCCCGTGTCAAGATTAGTCTTAAGCAGAGAAGTGTAAAGAAAACATGAACGTGTTATTTTCTTATGAGAGAGCCAAGTAATTAAAAACCAGCAACCACATAAACCCTAAACCATATCTTTTGAGAGAAATGGTGAATTTCAGTGCTCCTTTCTAATGAAACCAGAAGAACATACCAACCACTGTGCTGGAAATATTTCCTTGCAAAAAGCAGAAACATCCATGGTGGCAAGGGATTTCATGATGTGGGTGATTTGTGACATTAGGATCCTTCACATCATTTACAAAAAGGGCCACAGACTCCATGTTGGAGAACACACTCATTCCATCCCTCTCTGCTCTGTGTACACCTGCCCAGGCAAAAACACCATGTTTCTGAATTCGAGGATGCACAGAGACATACTCACATCATCATCTGAACCCACCACACACCCACCATCTCCCACCAGAGCCACTCGCAAAAGCCCGAAATGCTGCTCTGAATCCAACCGGTATTTTCTTTTCCTCTCTGCATTACAGCCACAAGCCCAAAGCCCTGTAGCTCGGCTTGGTTCATCTGGGCCCACTTTGTTAAAATAAACACAAAGGAAGGGAACCCACTGGGCTGGCTAAACAACAAGAAATTCGGCTGCAGAACTCCCTCACACTTGTGTGCACAGCTGATTTTACACCACTCGGCTGCTATGTTCATATTATTTTGTCAAAAAGTACAGAACAGCTTTCACCACAAATACTTGGAGCTTGAAAATTACAGCAAAACCAACTTGAGCTGGGTGCAAAGTGCGCTACCAGAGCAGCGTTTGAAGCCCCAACATGACGCAACTGAAATCGTACCAGGGACGGGGGCTTGCTGGAGGAAACTGGACCCACGCAAAGCCACAACGTATATATTAGGTGCCTATAGCTCATTCGCTGCCCAGGCTAGGAGCGCACCACAAACAGATTTACGCAAGCTACAAATCAATGAGGCAGTGTGGCTATGCCCATGCCAGTGACAAACTGCAGTGGCGAAAGGAGCCTGGACTGCTTGGCAGACCTGCCATTCCCTTCGGCCAGCCTCCCACACCCCCTTCCCTCATCCCTTCCCCTTCCCCCAGTAACCCTTCCCCTCTCACAAGTTGAGTGTCGCTGCGGTGGGAGCAGCGCTGCAGTTCTGTGCCCGGCGGTGGGAGCAGCCTGGCCTAAGTGCCCAAGTCACCCCAGTGTGGGTGGGCTGCAGGAGGCCAGCCAGGCTGACACGTCCCTGCCGTGGGCTCCCAGCTGCCAGCCGCCCGGCCACCTGCAGGCCTCCGCCGCCCTACCTTGCTCCTCGCCGGCCCCAAAGCAGGCTCTGGGGTCCTCGGGGGGGAGCGGGGCTCCACCGCCCTCCAGGGCTTTGCGTTTCTTCGACATCTGGTCGGTGTTTGGGAGTTGAGTTTCTCCTCTCTCTCTCTCCGGGGAGATGAGTGTATGTAGAGAGAGAGGGAGAGTGTGAGGGAGAGAGACACAGGGAGGGAGAGAGAGAGATTGAAAGAAATCGCTGCTTAAAGAGAGGGGAAGAGACTTTGGAGTGGCTGGAGAGCAAGTAGGAGGCAGGGACTAAGTGGAGAAATCCTACAAATCACAATCCCATCAATTCAGCCCTACGTTTAGAGGGGCTGTTGAGGTCTCCCCCTTCCTTGCTCATTCATCTGAGTGTGTGAGTGAAAATTAAAGATAGAGGTAATAGTCCTCTGTTGCTTTTCCAAATGTTAGCAGGTGGTGCTTTTTTTTTCTTTTTTATGGGGGGGGGGTG
>VWZW01000879.1:785298-840981 GCA_013397115.1 Edolisoma coerulescens | reverse complement strand
GGGGCGAGGACAGAACTTACCCTCCAAACTATGCACAAGCTCGTCTCTGCTTTCCCCTTCAGATCAACTTTAAAGAGCAGATTCTCAGTCAGTCCGGGAGGCAAAGAGGCAGGGGAGGAGAGGGGAAATTGTTTAGGAATAGCTGCTGCCAAGTGGGTGAAGTTCAGGGCACAATCCTGGCTCTTCCACGCTCCAGCAGCCCAGCATCTTCCCGGGGTCTGGAGAACAAGGTGTTCAACAAGTCTTCCTTGTTACCCGAAATTGATTGATGATTGCTTTCCCGCCGGGCTGTATTTAACAAAACGATGCAGAGAGCTACTCTGACGAGCAGGAAATTTTAGAGGCGCTTGCAATATAGCTGCGGCTTTAATTTATCTGTCTCTCGCTATACGTACGTACTTACACACATACACACCTGTATATGTGTATATGTATATATAAATAAAAAGATATAACTCTATCAGTACAACGTTGGGTCCACAGGATCTTAGAAAAGCTCGCCTGTCGGCTGCGTGGAAGTTAAAGAGTTTTTCTTAAGCAAAAGGGGCTGATGCTTGGACACATCTCACGTCCAACAGGAGGCAATGACGTCTGTAGCTTCATTGCTATAACAGCACCAAGGCTGCAATTGCCATTCACTGAAATGATAAGGGGCGCTCAGACGTAAGCAGTCTGGACCTCTAGCAAGAGACTGAAGCGAAGATGATTTTTTCCCCTCCCAAAACAAATAATAATGCTAAAAACACCTAAGGAAAGAGACGGGGAAGCAGGGAAAGGAATCTAGGTCTTGCAGTCACACGCTTCTGCAACATGATCCTCTAGCACCAAAAACATTTATTTTTTGCAGCTGACTAGACTTTGGGAAATTTCAATATATTATGATTATTTGGGCGGAGGAGGGGAGGGATTTTTTTTTTTCCCCTAATTATTTCTGTCTCTCTTCAAGCAGGCATTGATGAAAGCCGGGTAAAAGTGCCCTCCCCCCATCTTTCCAAATATATTTCGGCTCGGGTATATGCTGAAGTGTTTATGGTGTATGGCTACATCTTCTTAAGTNCGGGGACAAACCCGGGCAGCCCCTTCCCCGCGCCTGGCCCCCGCCGGAGAAGGGCCGGCGGTGACACGGGCGGCGGCGGGGAAGGTCCTGGGGGATCGCGGNTTTTTTTTCCCTTAGCACTGGAAGGCACTTAGAAAGAAATGAGAATTAAAAAAGCCGATGCGAAGCAGCGGGGTCACACTCTCGCACTGCCGCGGGTTGGACCGCGTGTGGGGACCGCCGCNCGCCACCCAGCTGGTGAGGCCGGGCTCGTTTTGCGAGGTGGCCCCTGAGTGCTGCTGTCTGCTCTCTGTATCCCCACACTTGGTGTCCAGATTTTTCCTTCTCCGTCCTGTCAGGCCCGGGGCAGGGCTTGTTTGGCCTCGGGATGATCTGGATCCAAGCAGTAAGTGGCTACTTGCCCAAAACATTGAACCATTCTTTGCTGGAACAATTGTAGATACCAGTGATTTAAGTGGTATCGGTGCAAGCCCAAATCAGGTTCACGAGCTGCTGCAAGCACCCGCAAGGTACCGGGTTTTTTCTCCTTTCAAAGTTTATTTTGGTTAGAAGCAAAAGGCAGCAAACAGGAGTGCCAAGCAGGGAGAGGAGGCATAAAGCCTCTTGCTAGCATGGATGTTAAATTTGGTATCTGTGGTGGCCTTTGAGATATCTGCTATGATAATCTCCCACACAAAGCTTTGGTAAAATCGGCTGCATAGTAAAGGAAGAGATTTTCAAATCATTAGCAGGAGATGCTTGCTTTCTTACATAGTCTGGTTTAGTAAGTTGTTTATTTTTGTGAATGATTTGTGGAGGTTTGGGGGACCTAGTAGCACATCCCTTCAGAGAGATACTCTAAAAAATTTACAGAGACCATAACTGTATGTATTTGTCAAGCTTTAAGGGCAATCCTATGCTATCTTCTATTTAATTTCATCTTAAGTACTACATTTCTAAATTTTTTCCCCCATTCAGCACACAGAATTCACAATATGTCATGAAATAAGACATTGTATTATTCTGCATCTGTGTTTTAGGAAGTTCCCATCAGGATCTGCCTTTACACAGGAATTTCCACTAAATTGTTTACCCTGATGACAGATCATGTTTTCATTACAGTACCATGGAAATCAGGGATGGAAATACAGAATAGATCATCTCCTTGGGGCAGGATACGGGGTGAACAAGATAAATCCACAAACAATAATCTCTGAGGTTGTATACAGCCAAACTAAGTCTAACTAATCCCTTTGGGATTTTATTCCATCCTCCCTATTAGATGTCGCCAAAGGAAAGCTTTCCGTTCAGTCACTTCTAGCCCTCTTTTTTAAAATTTCTTCACACTACATACAAGATGAGGACCATCTCAAGGAATTGCCTTTTCCATAGTTAAAAACCTTTGACATAGAGAATCATTAAGTTTGGAAAAGGTCTCCAAGATCATCAAGTTGAGCTTTTGACCAAATACCACCATGCTCACTAAAACCACATCACAAAGTGCCTTGTGTACACATGTACAACAAGAAAGAAGGAGGAAGAAATAAAGGGAAGGCAGTGCTAGTTTCCATGTTCTATACCAAGGCTGGCTTTCTACACTCAGTCTAGAAGAGACTGTGCACTTCAAATCATTTTGGGATATTCTTAGAGGTAAACGAAAGAAGGGGAGAAGATGGCATGTTGCTGATTGACTGGCTAAGGCCCAGAGTAGAAAAGCAAAGACTTCTGGGGTGGGGATAGTACCACTTTGAAATAATTTACCAGTGTTTGGGGTTTCTTGGTGTATCACCATTACTTACCAATGTTTTGGGGTTTTTTGTAATATATATAAGAATTCTAGTAGTAATCATTCCCACCTCCAGAGGAATGCTGCCTTCCTTCCCTCCCTGGCACTATGATTAGCTATCACACAAGTAGGCCTCAAGGAAAAATGCCTAATAATGTACATGAGAGCTCTGCTATTAGTTCATTTTTAATGCCCTGAGAAACAACAAATTTCTATGCTGTTATGCATTTAAATGCTACCCACTTTCAGTGACTGCAGTAACTTCATTTGGATAAAATTACATTAACTGTTTCTTGTGGTGGGCTTACATCACCAAACTTAAGCAAGTGGCATTCAGTATATAAACCCCAAAGCCTTTCACTAGAAGAGAAGGTGGTCCTGATCTAAAACCTTTGAAGGCAAATAGGAATCTTTACATCACATTTGGTCATTCCTCCCTTTGTGTTTTCAGCATTCAGCCATGGGACCTGCAGTTAAGTCACACAGTTGTACACAGACGAGAAGTGTTTTCAGGTTTATTGATTTAGACTTGGGTGTTTGCCTCACGTGAGTCAATAATTTAAATCATCAGGCAAAAGGCCCTCAATAAATATAGCTCAGTTTGTGAACACTCTACTTTTTGCTTTATTTTTTAAAGCATTAGTAGCCTAGCCTGTCAGTCATGTTCACAAAGGACCATTCATGGCGGGTTTTGGTGACTAGTCAATCTGAACACAACATATTTTAAAGGTATATAAAACTAAAAGTTCAGAGGAGATAGAAATAGCAATTGGTCAAGACAAACACACCTCTGTACAATACACACTGTACAGACTCAGCAAATAACCAAACCCAATGGTCATAAAGACCAAGAGAGATCTCATATTGCAAGTTTGCTTTCTCTTACTTTTCTTCTCATATGGCTGACTCAGTTCTGAACTGTTTGGCCCAGCAATACTCAACGAGTACTTAACAAACAGCACAATGAGAAAATCAGTTCTCTTTCATGCAGCCATGCTATCACTTCTCCCAGGCAGTTTGGAATTTTTTCTTTGTATGTATTTATGAGGTGAGTTATACCACAGCATTTCAGATATTGAAGACATCTGTATCATTAAAACCTATTTCTTGCAAAAGCCCTCTCCCCACTCAAAGCTGGGTTTTGGTATGTGTCCCTGAACTGTGAATACACTCCTGTACTTCTTGACAGAATGCTTAGCATTTTTAGAGCACTTGGTTTTGTCTTCAAAGTGATTTGCTAGCATGAGCTAATGTATCCTTACTACACCCAGAACAGTTGATGTATTTTATTAGCCTCATTGTATAAGTTGGAAAACAGCAGCAGAGAGGTGATGAGTCTGTTCTATCATCTTTATTCACATTCAATTAGTGCCTTGATCCCTGGATAGTTCCACTGCTTTCAGTGGGAATTCTTGCACAGTGAGATACTATTTGATAGAACTGAAAATCGCAGTGTCTTTCACTAAGTGATTTGAGGAAGGCTATGGAGAGAGTTTTAGTGCAGGTTTAGAACTGAAAACTCTTTCTCAAACAAACACTCCTTTGTTTCATCCACTTTCCCAATTTAAAAACAAAACCCAAAACTTATCACGGTATCTGTCATTTGTCCACCGCCCAAGCTAATTTGCAGTAGTAATAATGACCAAGCAGCCCCACTGTACTGACATTGCATACAATACAAGTTGACACATAACACAAAGAAAACTCACAGGACTGGTGCAGTTCCCAATTTCTTATGCTGTGAAAATGACCACCTTTTCGGTCTTCTAATTTAACAATTCAAAGGAGGGAGGCAAAAGGCACATCTCATATGCAGAAGTTTCATATGCAATTCAGCACTAGGAGGAAGGTAGTACTAAGTCAGTTTCAAGATACAAAGCCACATCTCTGTTTGGGTTTTTATAATGCTGTTTTTTCAGCATGAAACATGTACTCTAATTTCACAACATTCATCTTTGTATTTTCACAGACAAAGATAGGTACATTAATTTACAGAGGTCTTGCTAAATTTGCTCTGTTAAGTTGAAGGAACTGGGTGTTTTCACCTTCCAGAATCAAGTTATTTTGTCCACTTTTCCTTTCAGCTTCTGCAAAGACCTCATATTTGTTCAACATATGTGAACACCAAGTCCTGACCTGTGTCTCCTCATAAACCTCAGCTATCATTGTGTAGCTATCATTGTAAAATGTAAGCCTTTTTAATTGTAAAATTATCGTGACTTCTTTGAGCTGTTACCAGTTTTTAGAGCTGTGAATTTGTTGACTGGATTTTCACACACCTTTCTTTTGAGAAGAATGGAAGTGTTCAGGGCAGCAGCTACTTAAGACAGAGGAAAGTGTACAGAAACTTTCCCACCTCCTATTGGCAGCAACTCTGACTCTCCAGCACTTTTCCTCTCCTTTCCTTCCTCTTCTCCATCTCTTTCTCCTCCTCTTCTATTTCTATAGCAGGAATTCCAAAAATCCCTTGCTTCTGGGAGGTAATATCCAACATTCCCTACCCAGCAGAGGAGGCACACACCTGCCTTGTCAGTGTCTATGACTTCAATGTGATGAAACCGGAATTATGTTTCATTTTGTAAAAGACACACTGGGTCATTCCACTCAAAGGTTTCTAGCTTCCCTAGACTCTAGCCCAGCATCAGAAGGTCGGTACTGAGAGTTTCTATGAAGATGGGGGTATGTGGAACACTCCATGCTTGAAAAGTAATTTGTGGTACCTTAGGTAACCAAAAGGGCTGGAATAGGAGAAAACTGTCTGCAAAGTTCTCTTGTCCACAAACTCTGCCACACTGGGCTTTGTCCCTGCCATTTTGCATCACTCTTTCCTACACAGATCCAGGACCTGTCTGTCTTTCCTCATTTATGTTATTTACTTCTATAGCCCTCTTCCTTGTAGCCTTCTTTACAGATCAAAATCTCTATGGCAAGACACAGAGGCCCATGCCAGGCCCCTCGGAGCTGCCGGCACAGGGCTCTGTTACCTGCTCCTGGCAGCACAGCATCAGGCTGGGAGGTGGACCATGGAAGTGTCCCCAGGCAGTGATGAACAGCCCAGACCTGCAGGGCTGCCCTGGAGGGTACCGGGGGGTACACCAAGGGGGTTTACCTGCTCTGCCTCCCCACTTCCTCAGGCCTGCATATTTTGCAGCACAGTGCCTGTCTTGATGGCTCTGGCACTCAAATATTTTGAGCAGTGAGGTCTCAAATTCATCCGGGTAAAAATCCATGTTTGATTATATATAAATTCTATAGGAATAAGAAGAAGCAACTGAGAATCAGATTGTCCTTGGTTTTCAGTAAAAAATAAAGAAACCAAACTTCAAGACTGGGGAATGGACACAGACAGTATTTTAGTCTAAATAAGTAGTTCCAGTATTGGAAAATCACACAATTTCCACTTACTGTTCATTCAGCTTTCATTCTGCTTTTAAGCTACATCATCTCAACGATCCCAGTGGTTCACAAGAGTTACACTTTTAAACCCCCACCACAGTGTCCAAGCTAAAGGTTTTTTGTTTCTTCACAATATTCCGTGAAAGATAGAGGGGAAAAAAATCAATTCTAACTGCATGTTTCTGCAAGATAAGCTCCACTCTATATTTTCAATTATTTTTAACCCTTTATTTAAGGAATTCAGAATAAAGCCAAGTGCTGTGAGAAACGTGCAACTCCTACTATGAATTCTATTCTGTAGCAGGTCTTCTACTCTTATGGTTTTGTCTCTCAAAAGATAATTGACAGTATTTCCATCTGCACATATTTGGTAGCAGGAAGAAAAAACAAAAACCCAAATACTGAAAAATATCCACTAAATGTAGCATACTATCAAAATACACTGTACATTTAAAGGAGAAGGTACAACAAAATACTTATAATCTTTAAGAGGCAATTCAGTGACCACACACAAATAATTTTTCCCTTGTGATTCAACAGCATTCGTTTTTTCTACCCCTTTTTCTAATATAGAGCAGGATTAACAGCATCTACTCCCAGAAAGTACAAAAACTAGTATAAAGTGACAAAAGCATCTGGCTCCTGAGATTCAAATCTATCACTAGTGGCATCCCTGCTAAATATGCTCTAAAACTACTGTGCATGAGAGAAGAGAACAAGTTAGGCTGAGCAACCTAGTCTGATCTCTCAGCTGACTTGGCTTTGAGCAGGAGTTTGGGCTGGACACCTGCGACCCATCCCCACCTAAACCTCTAATTCTGCTTTGTAAGTTCTTTTTACTTTCATCTTCACTAGAGAATTTAATGGGACCTGATTCAGACTTTTCTAAACACACTGGGTTTTTGGGATGGTTTTTGTTTTGGAGATTTTTTTTGTTATGCCCTCACTTCTCTTTGCATGACCATTCAAGCACACTACATCTGTCTGAAAGAACTGTTACACTAGTTCATCCCCTTCACTACTTTAAACTGTGTAAAAGTGAAAATGTGAGGCAGGAAGAGCAAAAACCACCACTACTCACAGTCACAAGTCTAAACAATATTCCAGATAAAATTTCTGAATTAAAAACTCCATAAAAACCTTCAACAATCCTCATTTTTTCAAGAACAGAACTTTTCTTTCAGAAGTTTTGCTTTCACAAGTTTGGTAGAACACAGGACAGAGAGCTTTCTGGGGAGAACCGAGAGGAGGAAAGAAAGGATTCTCCCCTTCCACCAGTGTTAATCTACACATTTGACCAAAAGAGCCCCCAGATTGCTCTGATGGTTGTGGGAGTACAATCAGATGACATGGGCTCATGCATGCTCCTATGCATGCCCTGCCTACATGAGGAAAAAGTAACATACTTCATGGTTTGACACTGGCTAGGACACAGACACCAGCAGCCACCTTCTCAGTTCCCTTTCAGATTCTGACACTGTATTGGCCTCTGATTTTTCCAGTCAGGGCCCATGCATTTTTTTTTTTTTTTTTCTTCCCTTCAGAAATCATCCTGCTTCACAGAGGGGGAAAAACTCTTTACTTGTATGGTCCTTTTCATGAAAAAGGTGTAGTGAATAGAGAGCTGAAAGTTACCAGACTGATGACCCAATAATGTGAGGTCCTTTCGAAGTAATGTTTGGGAACAGCACAGCATCAGTCATTAAGACAAGGAGGTATTTTCAGGGTTGCTTAACAGTCATTGGAACACTAAAGGCAGGGAACCACAGCAAAAATTCTAATGTTGGCACCTTTCACGATTTTATGAAAACTCTTTTGGTCCTGAAGACAAATCGTGGAATCATAGAATGTCCTGGACTGGAAGGGACCTTATAGATCATCCAGTTCCAACCCGCTGCTGTGGGCAGGGACACCTCTCACTAGACCAGGTTGTTCAGAGCTCTGTCCAACTTGACCTCAAACACTTCCAGGAACAGGGCATCTACAGCTTCTCCAGGCAGCCTGTTCCACTGCCACACCACCCTCACAGTAAAGATTGTTTTCCTGACATCTAGTCTAAACCTTCTCTAAGTCTGAAGTCATTTCCCCTTGTCCTGTCAATACATGCCCTTGTAAAAAGTCCTTCTCTGTCTTTCTTTTGGGTTCCTTTCAGGTCACCCCAAAGCTTTCTCCTTTCCAGGCTGAACAAACACAGTTCTCTCAACCTTTCCTCATAGCAGATATGGTCCATCCCTCTGATTAGTTTGGTGACCTGTCTCTGGACTCAGTCTAACAGGTTCATGGCCTTGCTGTGCTGGGGACCCCAGAGCTGCATGCAGCACTTCAGCTGGGGTGTCACCAAAGTGGAGCATAGGGGCAGAATCCCCTTCCTCACCCTGCTGCCCACACTGCTTGGGATGCAGCCCAGGATATGGTTACTTTTCTGAGCTGCAAGTGCACATTGCTGGGTCATGTCCAGCCTCCCACCCACCAGCATCCTCAAGTTCTTGGTGGGACTGCTCTCAATCTGTTCATTCTTCAACCCAGGTGCCACACTTTGCGCCCTTGGTCTTGTTAAACTGCATGAGATTCCCATGGGCCCACTTGTCCAGGTCTCTCTGGATAGCATCCCCTCCTTCAGGTGTATCAATAGCACCAGTTGGCTTTGTGTCATCTGCAAACTTGCTGAGGGGAAAATCCCAATGACCCCATTGTAGTTGCAGAGAAATGCCTGGGGTTGGGATTTGAGTTCTCCTTTCTTAACCGAGAAAAAAGTCAGCTGCAAAGACAAGCAAAGCCTAAGTGTTGGTATTATCAGCAATGCAATCATTGTTTTTCTTTGCATCTTAGAGACACTGTACAAGAAAAACCTTGAGAAACTCACAGGAAAGATGAATTTCTCATCCCTGAAGGCCACAATCCCCAAATTTCCTATAAGCTGCAAGAAACAAACTCGCAGAGAAGGGATGAGCAGGCGGTTTTCATTAGCATGCTCAAACCTTTGCTTCCCAAGTTGTAAAGCAGTAACTCCCAGAAAATCCACACTCTCTACCCACAGCCATCAGCCTTCACTGTTCAGATCCATGAAGACTGATGCTGTGAGCCCACAGGGCCACGCAGGCACACACCGGGGCTGGGCGGGAGGGACACAGCCCCTACTCTTGACGCAGGGATAGGGAAGGGGGTGCAAATACCAACAAAACAAAACCCCAAAAACCCCTCTCACTGAGGTGGCAATGCCCTCACCGTACCGCAGCGCTAGGCAGGGCAGGCAGACAGCGCCTCGCCGTCGGCTGCGGAAAGCTGAGGATGGGGATGGGGGACAGGAGCGCGGCGCTCCCGCCCTCTCCCTCCCTCCCCCCGCCCGCGGCGGCTGCTGCCGTCAGAGCTGCCTGCGTCAATGCTGCCTCAGCGACACGCACCGGGGCCCTGCGCTCCCGCTCCCCCACCCCCCTGCCGCTCCCGTGGAGGGCTTTTTTTCTTTTTTAATTCTCTTTTTCTTTTTTTTTTTCCTCAATGAGACGCCTTACTGGCATCTATTTATTTATTTTTATGATCCCGCTCATGAAGCCGGTGCCGCTGGCGCGTTTATGGTTCCTTTGTGCGAGGGGATTTCCATCTTCCCTCCCTCCCCCTCCTTTTTATTTTAAAAATTAATAATTTGAGGAATAATTACTGTTTTATTTATTTCACGCACGTCCCGTGTCCCTCCAGACACGGGTCTCCTCAGGCGCCGACCCCCACGCACACCTTCCCCACCCCCCGATCTTCTTCCCCCTCTCTCCCTATCACTGCAGCACAGAGACTGGAGCCAGGCGGCTGCACCAGCACACACTCAGCTTACTATATTATAACGGATTTCCCTCTCTTCCCAGAAAAGCAACCCTTTTTTTTTTCCCCTCCTGTTTAATAGCCCACTCATTCAGCATTTGTGCATTATCCGCACACCCACCGTTATTTCTTCTCTTGCCATTGCCTTCACCACCCCCTCCATTAATCATCAAGTCCCGGGCTCTAAAGAATAATGGTTTATAAAATGGTTGCTCTGTGCATGTCCTCAGCTGCACGCATAACCCCAGCCTCCTGTCTGTGTGCCTCTTCTGCACATCAAGGTCAGAGGGAAGGCTTGAGGGCACAGTCAAACCCAAAACTTATTTATTTGCATTTTCTTCCCAACTGTCTCCTTCCACCCCGTTTCTTTTCCTCTAGAGAATTTAATGGCAAAGCTCCCCGGATTTCTGTGGGGTCAGGCCTTACACTGCTTCAGAATGTATCTGTGCTTAGCTCGGCAGAGAGGACAATATCCCGGTCCTATTAAAGTCAATGGCAACTAGTGAATTCAAGCGTCACCGGATTTGGCTGGCAGAGCATGCACAGCCACGCTCTGGCCAAACCCTGCCCCGTTTCAATTCAGCTTAACTGCAGCAGTGCCAAGCTGCTGCGAAGCTGGCTTGTGGTGCTGGCGCAGCGCTGCCCTCTCATACAGGAATCCTTGGTGACGTTAAACAGCTGGAACAGATCCTGCACTTCCCTGCTGCCGCCATGCAAGGAGCCAGAAACTAGCTTCCACCTCCTGGCACCTCCCCAGCAGATAAAGGTCCTTCGAGGTCGAGATTGGCTGGATAAATTAGAGCAGCCTAAAGACTATATTAATTTGTACTGCAAACGAGCCTGGTGCTGTCCAAGTCCCAGTGGTACAAGGCACAGCCATTTCTGCATCTTCCCAGCTGCACTTACTCCCGCTCCCCTCCAGCTCAGGGCTGGGTATATTAACAATTGTATGATTGATTTTCTTCTGTCAGTCCAAACCCCAAAAGTTTTAGACAGTTTGGTTCTGTAGCTCTAACTACTTTGAATAACCATTGTGCTTCTAAACACGAGAAAAACAAAATTTTAAAATGTAAGCACTTAGACCACAAACTAAATTTCTGATGAGAGAAAGGAATCTACCAGCTGAATAACTTGTGCACAGCAAGAGCTTCACTGTGCATTTGAAACTTATTATTTGCATTTATTACAGACACATACAAAAAAAAAAAAAAAACCACCAAATCCAGTATCATATAAACAGTGCTGGATGGCAATAGGGATCCCCACAGCAACAGGAATGCACTTACGCAATTAATACCTGGCTTACACATAAAACTGCATTTGCATCACTTCTTTTTTCAACTGTATTTAACTTAATTGTGTCAGTGGGGATGTTCAATAACTATCCATTTAACAGATAGGCCACAAAGCTATGCAGGACTGAGGTTTTCAGGGTCTCAACCAAACCCTGGCTTACCACACTAGATATGAGCAAGCAGCCCAGCAATCTGCCCCAGTCACAGGACGTTTGAGGAAAGGCAGGAATTCAGAAGGGCTCCCGCAGAGTCCCAGGGATGGCAAGCAGAATGACTTTACCCACGGTCATTTACATTCTACCACTGTGAATTTACCCTTTATGATAAGTTGTTTTTTTCTTTTTTTACTATTTTATTTCAGTGCAGCAAAACCAACCTTGGGATGCATTTGTGCGTATTTTTCACATTATGAGCAGTGCAACTCTCAATATCCAAGAATGTAAATATGAGAGGGACAGATAGCATGCACTAGCACATTAATAAGGGTGACTTTACTGTCCATTTCCCCACATTAAAAGGTGACCTTGTGAGAGCAAGGGTAGCCACTGCCACTGCATGCTGTATGATACTGACGGTGGAACGATGCCCCCAGAGAAGGAAGGGGCCTGCTGTCTATGCAGACACCATCCCTCTTTCCTGTCAGTGTGGCAGAGGGGAGTGGTGCCTGCCTAATGGACAGGGTAGCTCCCTGCCTTTTGCACAGAACAAGGCACTGCACTCAATAGATCTGCCTTCAGAGAAGCAGGTTTGAAACCAGTAAGCCTTTACTCTGCCTTGGGAGTTGCTCCAAGTCTTTGCCTGCAGATTGCAATGCTAAATTGAGACCATTATCTTGCATTGAGCTATTTTCATCCTGAACTGCTTTAAAGGCTTAGCAGATATACAGGCTATGGTGCTATATGCACAGGAATCACTCCAGCTACTAATGAAATGCAGCCACATATTAACCAGAGTCATGTGGTGCCTGGACCCTGGGTGTGATGACTGCCAGATTTTGCTTTACCCAGCTGAGTTGAGTCTGGTTTTTGATTAGTGAAATATTCATGCCATTTGAAAAGGACAGCTGTCAGTATCTTTACATACAGATAAGTAGGTATAGGCAGTTACACTCAGTCCTGGAATTTGGAACACCACCACTGAGACGAGATCTCCTCTGGAGTCCTGTTTTGTTCCACCACCCATATTCAACATTAATTATCAAAACAGTCCTCCTTCCACTCAGTGGTACAGGGAGCTGAGCCTGAACATCTAGAGCCTTTCACCCATGGGGCAGTTATTCAAAGACCTCCCCAGGGCCAGATATGAATAAAACACCACGCATGGTGTTTTGGTGATCTATAGAAAATGAATTAATATTTTCACTGCAATTTCTTGTGGACTGCATGGGTAAAGCACTAAAGCCACCTCCACAACCAGCTTTAACTCACACGTGTCTGTTCTGTCAAGAAGAGGTAAGAAAAGTGAATTACTGCATATTTACCATTATGGACAATTCACTTTAAAATGCAAAAAGCACAGTGAAATGTAAACTGCGTGCCTAAAATGAACACTTACAGCATCCACTTAGTACTGTACACACACCTTTGGATAGATGGCACACAGTGCATTAAATAAGCATGCTTCCCTGTCTCTAGCTAGGGTAGAGAGGGAATTGTGTGGTGAAAGACGTAATTTGTACATTAGGAAGTCTCTGTTGCCAGATCAGCAGCAGCAGCACTGACGTCTGTACTCTCTTGCTTTGTTCCTGCTGCTATAAATCAAAATGACTACAGTCCAAATGCCTCACTTGTTTAACTATAAATGCACTGTTAGTCAGAAAAATCAACACCAGGAGGGATCTAGATATACTGCATATATTTTAAAATTATTAAATAGAGATTGTTCAAAAAAGAAAAAGAACAAAAATTATAAATTTATGGTTTCTACAACAACAAAAACTTTTAAAGGGTGGAATCCAACAGAGCTATAAAAATTTTGTGTCTACAGGCACTGATATCTTTACTAAATGAACTATCAAATTTGCCTTTCTTAATGTGCATTGGGATTTTCTTTTTTTTTCCCAAATTAATGCAACCTCTTTAGAAGCCTATTTACCCCCGTGTCATCATATATTTTCCTACTTGTGCAAACTACTGGAAGGAAATTAAAAAAGGATGGATGAAATGGGCCGTGTTTTACTTCCCTTTTTTTATATGCCTGTGGGTTTAGAATAAATATAAACCTATCTATCTCAGGCTGACTTCCATTTTGGGGGGAACTTTAGAAAGCTAAATATCTCATTTGCAGATAAAATGAGCTCCCAAGGCCTAAAACAGAACTTAGATCCCTTCCAAGTTCTAAAAGCAGACTTGATAGTTACATAAAAATGGTGGTGCCTGTGTCTGCTGCTGATCTGTTGCTGTGGAAGAGCAGGGGAACTCTCTTCCTAATGCCTGGAATCATTAAAGAAAAATACAGCACAATTTCTTGACTAAAGGGAAAGTGAACAGAAGAAATTAAGAAGGTAACCTTCCAATACCAACATCAGCTCAGCTGAGCTGTATATCCTGTCTATCAGGCAACCCAGCCAGAAATACGCTGAGCTGTAGTTCTGAAGAGGAAATAACAGGATCAGGGGACAGCAGATGAACACACTGTCAACACCACACTGACGTTGCTGTTGGAGCTACTGCATTACAGTTCCTGAGACCACCAAATTTTTACAGTAAGATGTTCAGAGAGTACCAAAGCAAGAAGTCTGAAGGTATTTGTTTCACAGAGGCTGTCTTGTTCGGACTTGGCTAATGAATTTGCAACCAGATGTTCATTTTAACGTCTGATCCAAAATGCACTGAAGTCAATGGAAAGTCAATTGGAAGTTTCAGATTATTGGAAAAAGTTACTGTGGAGACAATTTTTTTAAAAAAATTATACAGAATATAGCTATTGGTCATTCAGCTTTTCGCTGACTGTAGGAAGGGCAAAGGAGCAGACACAGAGTCACCAATTGTGTGTCACTGTAGTTGTCATGTGAATGGGTAGACACTACAACAACACAACAAAAATAACTGTATTTACATTTTTGTCATTGCAAGCCAACTTAGCCAGAATTCCTTCTCATTTGCCGTGGATTAAGAGCATGTACACATGGTTACTATAGCTGAGCTGGCACAACTATAATATTTTAGGATGCGGTAACTACGTAAAATAGAGGATAATGATGTGATCAATGCTAGTTACCATCACTTTTTAGAAACAGCTCAAGAGGCCACACAAACAATACTTGAATTTTTTGGTTTGTTTCCTGCCAGTTTATAAATGTTTTAAATGTTGAAGGAGAACCATCTTGAGGTAACAGGCTTCTGTAAGTCTTTTGGATTCAGTTCCATTAATACTGATTTTAAAAAGCTGTAAACAATAAGCAGTATAAGACATATTAAAGAGTCAGACCGGGATGCAGTGTCTGAAAAAGTAAAGCTAAACAAAGTCTTCTGAGTTTTAGAGGAACTAATTACCCTTTGGAATCACTTCCATGGACACAGTTTGTTCCATCTGGAGTCTTCAACTCAAGTCCAATTTGATATCTTTCTAGATATTGTAATCTTGCTGCAGAACTTTGCAGCAGGGATTCTCTCAGCTCCACCACTTTTGAGGAAGACAGACAGTTATCCTAATGGTCCTTCTAACTCTGAAAACGTGCCACCTCAGTAGCTGGGGAACACTGAGCACAGATTAGCCTACTCTTCTACCTCTAAACTAAGGTGTCCTTTGAGAAAAGTGTACTCCTCTTGTGTACATTTGCATCTATATGATTTGCACACAGACCTTAGAAATAACTCTGACAAATCATGCATTGTCTTTGTATCACAAGGAGGCTGTAAGTTGGTGGACAGGAGTTCAAACTCACAGGAGAAAAGACGGAAAACAACAAATTTCAGGTGGGGCTTTGGTTTGGTGCAGTCGTCCCCTCACACCTACTGAATTAGGAAGAGATGGAATTAAACTCAGCAAATGTCCATACAAAAATCTGATGAGAACTGCAGTGGAGTGGAGACATCTAGCTGCCTGCTGTCTCCCAACAGCATCTGTGAATCAGGAAATCCTGAATCTGGAGAGTGGTTATAGATACTAACTTCTTTAGGAGAAAGCAAACAAGCCCAGCCTTGCCAAGAGGGAGCATAAAACTGGGATGGAGAGGAGATTATACATACTGTTTACATTTCCTCTTGTTCTCTCTAGACCCTTCCCTAACAAAATCTTATTTCCTGTAATTCCTTAAGTTTGGTTGCTTAGGAGGGCATTTTATTTTTGCATTTTGGGTAACATGGTCTTAAAAAGCAGCTTTGAATGTACACAAGAAACGATGCTGAAAACACCTCCTTGATCCAGCACTGAAGAGGCTGTATTGTTCAGGCTGCACCCCATGACTGACTTGGAAGCCTAAAAGCAGGGCAGAGTGTAATACTGTGGTAAACTCTCCTTTACACTGTAAACAGGGCCAGTTCCAGTCTATTTCCAGAGGCCAAGCAAACTCCCAGGCTCCACAGCAAGGTGGGACTGTGCACAGCACATCACGCCTGCATCCCCACAGGGAGAGACTGAGCACGCTGCATGGTGTCCTGCTCTGTGCAGATACCATTGGAGCTCTACCCACGAACCACAGCCTGCTGAATGCGCATATGGAAGCATAGATTTAGACACGCCATGAGGTGAGGAAAGGAAAATTAGGATTTGATGTGCACCTACTTGAGGGCTTTGAAACATCATGTGTGCCCCTCATTTGATATGGCCTCAAGCTGCTGCAGACAGATGTCACAGCTCTGGGACTGCAGCAATCAGCAGCAGGATATTGCAGTGAGGCTACAGCCTTGTTCCTTCAGCTGCTCAGCACCTCTGCTTCCAGCTTCAGCCTGTGCCTGCTCTCAGTGCACATAAACACAGGCACGTGCTAGCTCCATCAGTAAATAAACTTTCTACGCTCACAAATTCTGACTCTATAGCTTAGGAACTATCCAAAATTGCAGTTGGAGCCCAGCTGTTCCCTACCATCACCCGATAAACAAAGGCCAGGCAACTCTGCATTTATGCTTCTGCAAGAGAGACGAGAACTGGGAGGCGCTGAACTGGTTTTGCGTGAAAAAGTACAGGGATTATCCTAGTTACAACTATCTAATCACAACAAAATAATCCCTGTGACCATGGAGGTGAGGCCAATATTCAGATAATGACGTGCATCTGGAATGAAATAGGAGATTTCGGACATCAGGACAAAGGAAGGATAATAAGAATACTGGCCCAAGCTCAAACACTAATGCATACCATACTTTAATGCACTGCAAACAACAGCTGCTGCAGAGGATTGGTTTTGATTTTCTTAGGGAAGAGTTATCACCAGCAGAAGGAAATTTGCAGTGTTATTTTTTGGTAGACGAGGAGGCAGCCGGTGTTCTGAAGCCGACACCTGTGTCATGAGCAACATCAAGTCCACAGTTCAGACTAAGGCAGGCACTTCTAGCTCAAAACTAGCTGAGTTTGCAGGCAACTCTGACAATGTAAGCAGCAAGGTCACAGGTGCAGAAACAAGTACTTTTCTCCCCTTGAGAAACCCCTTGAGAATGAAATTGAGGGTGTCTTTATCAAGCAAGGAATTTTGCACTGCAGCATGAACTGCTTTTCCTATCAAAGGAAGACTTCAGCCTCCAGGGATGTTGATTTCGTTGCTGTTCTCCCCTTCTCCTTTCCTCCTTTTGTCAGTCCAAGAGTAACAAGAGAGCCAAATGAAATCTGCCAGCTCATTTGGTCTTTCCAAACCAATGCTTTGCTAGGATTTTCTGTGCCTTTTGTCGCTAGGATTTTCAAATATCTCCCCAAGTCTCAGAGTGATCTGAAACCTCTTAGCTTCTAAGATCAAGTGTATTTACTGTAATATAAACAAATCATAACACTTTTAACTGGAGTTAAATTTATCAAAGGAAATCACATCATGAACTAATCATGAAGGCCATTATTCTAGAAGGGAAATGTGAACATAAGAGCTAAACTTTACCCAAAAAATTTAAGCTGAACATTTCCCCCAATGATTAGGGCAGCAGGAAATTGAGGGATATATTTTCAAGAAAGCTGTGGAGAGAAACACTTTGTGAAGGATTCTCACCATTCTGTTTACAGGTGCCAGTGTAAGCAATTGTGTGGTTTCCCAGTGAAAGAAAGATAAATGAATGAATTTGAGTTCAAGCCTTACTTGTAAGAAGCCCTCATGTTGCCATGATTAATTTTGGCAGCCCACCAAACCTGAGAGAAACTCAATGGACCAACATAATCCCTGATCACTGAAGTTAATTGAGGTTGAGTCACACCCAGAACAATCTTTCCTGTTCATTAATAAGAGAGGAGACTAAAACACTAAATAGACAGCTTCTGCTGTCAGGGGTAAGGTCGGCTAAAAAAATGTATTTTTGACTTAAAAGCACAAGCCTCCCTCCTATTCTTCCCAGAAGAGAAAAATTCAGTCTTGTAGTAAAATTCAGATTTACTGATTTTTTTAGACAGCCAAGTTAATCTAGAGTGTCAAAGTCGGCCCACTACCTTGCCGCACGCAAGTCCATCACAGTCTGTTGTGCCATGAGTGAATCTTCACCACCTGACTGAATTCCCAGTGCCTTTTCCCTGTACCTGCTGGACTGCACTGTGACAATCAAGGTTTTTTAAGCTTAGTCTAGGTTGCACATTGCTGTAATCAGGACAATGCCCATAGTAGCAACAGGAGGATATTGGAATAATGTTCTACCACTGCCTTGACCTTGATTCAGTGCTTGTGCCTGCAGGAGACTTTTCTTATTGTCTTAAAAATGCTATTACTACTGAGGGGGATTCCACATAAAAGACCCTTGAAGAAATGAAATTTAGGAATTTTTTTCATGCTGTGTATGAAAACAGCATTCAGACTCATACATGAAATTCCTTTGAGTATCTTAAGTATCCAAAGAACAAATTTATTGTTTTGATAGCAGTAAACCCCAAAGGTGGAGTTACAAACATACCTCAAATTTTCCCAACTGTAATTATTAAGTGGGTGTTCTTCCTGATCTGGGATATTATTAGTTATTCAGTCATTTTAACTAAGAAATTGCTTTACAAAACCAGTTCAGAGCTAGCTCCAATTTTGGGAAGTCTGTAATCAATGGTATCTTCTGAGGAGATATTTACCCTGGGTTATTGAAAAGAGCCACTGGGTTGGGACTTTACATCAGCAATGTAACTTCTCTGTGTTCTTATCAGTAATGGAAGATGCCAATGTCTTTGAAATAACTTATTCTGATCTTTTACTGAAGCTTGAAAAACAAAAATAGGAGCATTTGTCCCTTTTTTTTTACCACTGTTTATTTTTAATAAAACAATAATAATAAAAAGTATCTTCTCCAGAGAGGCTTTTAGAACAACCAAAGCAAAGATGAAGCCTAAATGATCCATCCCAGGTTTTACTTCATACCTGACTGCTTTTGGAAATTTTGGGTGGTTTATCAATTCCCTGTAGATATCCAGCCAGGATGTATGTATTGAATTTTAAAAAACCCTTCAACTTACTTGCTGCAGCAAAGTATTTTGGTTAGCTCTTTACCTGAAGTAATAAATTAAAAGCAACCCATTATCTGGGTTGCAGTGCAACTCATTTCAGAAGCCTGACATTTACAGTAGAGGAACTCTTAAATATATAAACATTTCCCACTTTTACTAATACTAATCTCTCAATTCATTTTAACCACAAATTATTTTAAATAGCTAACAGATCTTTAGAATCACTTGTATTTGCACTTCTGGAATAGTCATCAAATGTCCTAATATATCTACAGTAAGGTAATACATCCTGAATATAGTTCTAAGAACAACTAATTAAAATGGGAAAGTATTTGAAACAGTTCTAGTAAGATTTATTTATAAAAGCTGTTTTTGTGGGCAGTACTATCTGTTGTACTCAAGTCTTTAAAGCCCCCTTGGAAGTATTTACACCCAAATGGAATGAAGATTTTTCAGAAGAAAGATAATGATGACAGAGTCAGCAAAGTTACATGCTACCTGTTTGTTTAAATGTTTTTCTTCCACAGCAGGGTTAGATGGATACCCCATCACGGTGTTAGGGAACACTGTGCTTTGCTGAAGCTCTAATTCCCATAGATGCAGACAGAGGAAAAACAGTGAGTATCACATGCTTTCACACTTTCACAGAAATATCCATGCATACTGGAAGAGCAGCACAGTCACTGATAAACATCTCTGTAGTGAGAGCCCACACTTTGCATGTCAAGAACATGCTGCACAGAAAGAGCAGAAGAGTTGCTCTTACAACTACTTAGGAACTAGAATTCCAGTCCTCTGGAAAATCCTCATGTATTTTTGTTGCACATTACAACAAACAACTGCAACTTCAGATGTTCTCACAAACCAGCTGTGAAACCAGTCAGTTAAGAGAGCAACCTAGCACATTATGTTCCACTTCATTCTAATGCCCTTGGATCGGTTGCTGTGTTTCATGGAAACATTAGTTCAGGTGACTTTAACCCCCTTTTCTCTCAGAGCCTATGCCCCAGCTGCACCCTTCCTCACGTGCCACAGCAACCATGCCTGCACCAACACCCTTCCTCACATGTGCCTGCAGCAGGAGAACCAGCAGGCCCTGTGCAGGGAGAAGGAGGAGGACTACCAATTGCAACAGAAATCAATTAGCGCGTAAGAGATTAACGACAAGCCCAAAAACCTTCAAACAATAGTCAGGTAGACTGCCTGCACAGCCTACCCACATGCTGGTGTCTAACTTGTATTGCCAAATTATCTCGAACAACAGGGTACAAGAACTGGGTTATGATTACAGCAAAATGGAGGGACTGTCAAAAAGTGAAAAATGTCGCTTACTTTATTCTTGTCTCAAAACCCTATGGCTTACCACCCTGAAAGGAGACAAGGGTGCTTGCAGCAACAAAATCTTCCATTGTGAAAGGACTGACAGATCTAATCATCATTTCTGCCTCAGAAATTTTTAAAATGCAGTATGTGAAAACATGCTGACCCTTGGGAAATAAGTGAGGCTGTTAAAAATAAATAGGTTCCAGCTTTTCAGGAAGAGCAGATTCACTACAGTGACGTAAAAACACCCAGCAGCTTGTCCCAGCCATTTCCCATGAGACGCTGCTGATGTAGGAAGAAACAGCAGCTCACACAGCTGCCTGGAAATTTAAATGCCAGGATGTTACTCCTTGAATATCTTATTTTTTTCCAAACCTCACCTTTGACACAGCAGCAGTTCTGGCACAGTCCTCCCATACCCTCAGAAAGACCCTTTGGCCTACTGAAGACTTAAAAAACCACAAAAAAAACCCCAACCAAAAAAGCATCACAGAATATCACATTATGTCTCCAAATACATTACAAGATACTAGCAGTCTTATTAATAACCTCTTGCTATTGAGAAAAATTTTGATTTTAGAAATTAAAGATTTCATATTTTTTATTTTAGGGTTGTTAATTTTCTGTTGAAAAGGAGAATTCAACCCAAGTATATTTTGGGGGTCATGTCCATGTACTTGCCAAAAAAAAGGTCCAGTACTGGGGTATGACACCTTGGTGCAGAGGTGCAGTGTGTGGTGAGCCTGATCCAAGGCACAGAAAACAAAAAAGTAAGTGCTGAAACAGAGGGTTTCCTCCTGAATGGAATTACTGACTTACAGCAGACTGTGTCTGTGGGTACTACAGCTGCAGGCTTGGTAGTGACAAAGAAAATACCTTCATTTCAAAGCATATGTCTGCATTTTCCATGCAAAGCGGTTTGTTTCAGACCCATGTAGAGACTGCCTGGGTAAAGTATTTAGTCATTTTAGTTAGGAGGACAGTTCTTTCAGCAAACATTTCATGATATCTCTGTTTTCTCTCATGTTAATTCATCAGGCTCTAGCTCCTTTACTGTTTCATTCTTAGACTTCCACTCACTTTTTCCACAAAAATCCTGTTAAATCCTAACCAATGTTTTCCATAAGACAGAATGCATGAATTAGTGTTTGTTTATAAAAGGAGTGTAGGGATTACATGCTGGAAAAGATTCTTTACACATAATCACTTCAACACGTGTCTTTCCACCCCACTTAGAGTAAGACTGCAAGTCACGTTAACATCCCAATAAGAAAAAGAATATTGGTTGACTTGTTCTGCTGCTCCAAGAAAAATAAGAAAGGATTGTTTGTATATATTAAAAATATATAGAAAATATAAAACCATTAAAATATGTGTCCAGAAACTGAAGGAAAGCAGAATCGTCTCAGTAAGTTCTCCTTGATAGATAAGGAGTCAGGTAAGTAACATCAGGCAAGATCCGTTGTCTTTTCACCTTCTCATTTGTCCTGAATAGTACCCAGCCTTTGCTAGACCAGCAGAAGCCCATTTCACAGATCAGCACCTTCAACAGAAAATAGTCTCTCTTCAGAGAGTTTCTGGTGGCAACATCTGGCAGGAAAAAGCTACAATCAAAAACTCAGAGATACAGTGAAGTTGCACATCTTTGAAGAGAAACCCTACGGCCTGTAACTTTTACAGGCCAGAAGTTGACACTTTTAAGCAGGTTGTTATACATGTAAGGAATAGGAAGGAGCCAAACCAAACAAGATCCTGTGCTTTCTACCCCAAAGAGCTTCCCTTGACCAATTCATCATCCTCCCAAACCTTCCTTTCTCAGACCTCTTCATCAGAAAAGGGAGCCCCTTAAAGACAAATCCAGTCACAGGAAGGTCAATATCTATAACGATTTCAAAGGCTCATGGTCCTAAAGGAATAAGACAGCAGGCCTCTGGTGAAACCAAACACAGTCGGAAGGGCAGAGTTTTGCTGTTGGCTTCAGTGTTACCAAGACTGTTTTGGCTGTTATTTCAGAGTATAAGAATTACTTGAACAGCAAAGTAAGTTCAGCCCTGCTTTGCCAGAAGCAGCAAAGCAGGCCCAGCACATGACTGAGCAGTCCGTCTCCATACCTGGTCTCACTAGAAGTTGTTCTGCAAGCACCCCAGTTAGCAAAGCCTGGTTTCCTGCAGGCATGCTGAAGCTTTACTTCTCCATCACTTTTCCCAGCAACAGCCCAGCATCCACCCAGCACCCGATGGGGTGAGAGGCAGCCCACACTGTGTCCAGTCACCATCTAGGTGACCACCAAGCCCACTGGCCTACTGCTGCACAGGGTCCTGGGCTGTCCCCACTCTCCTGGCAGAGTGACAGTAGCAGCAGCTCCCTCCTCAACTCAGTTCCTGCTGTTTCCCAAATCAGTGAGAGAGTTTAATGATCATTGAAACCTTCTCCTTCTTTCAGAGCTGGTGGAAATTGAGCAGTGGGGCTAAAAAGCTATGAGAGGGAAAGGAATGGAGATGGACAGACAGCGAGCTCACATCTTGTTAACACAGTTTGGGCTAAAAAGGAACTTTTTATATATACATGTATAAAGGGCTGGTAACTGGCAGGAGTTCTCAGTATCAAAAGAAGCTTGGCCCTGTTTCAAAAAACCGTCAGCGTATTTGAAGTTGGCTGGTGTTTCTTCTCTGGTAATGACTTTAACAGTGTTCTTACTTTTACTAGCCACACTGGGCACTATTCCATTTAACAGACTAGAGCGCTCAGTTCTCCAAGCAACTCTGCAAGCCCAGTTAGATCATTCAGTGTAAGTCACCCAGAGATGTTGCATTTCCTCCTGAAATAACCCCATTGCAGGTGGAGGGGGCAACACTTGTATGATCAGAACAATCTTCTCCACAAAAACAGATTTTTCCCTGCTTCAGGTGGAGGTGTTCCAAAGTCACCAGGATGGACATTAATTGGAGCAATTCTACTGCAAGGGGCTCCAATGGTGCTAGATGCCAAAGAAAAATTTTTTCCAGGCCTTCAGCGCAGCTGGAGCTTTGAGAAGTCTGGCTTTGATTCACAAGAGGGTGTAAGTTTCACAACATTCACTACTGGGCCCTTAGCTTTTCATAAATTAGTGGGTCACAGCTCTAGGTTGAAGGCAGGAGGGAAATAAGTGGGTCTGGGATTTATTGCTAAAGTGAAATGTAAAGGAATTAGTTTGAAGATGAATATATAATGTTTCCTTTATTAATTTTGAGAAGCTTATTTTTCCTGATTGCTTTAGATTAAATATATTCCTGAAGAAAAACAAAATCCCAAAATTAAAATTGAAAATTCAGTCCTTCCTAGAATTATTTATCACATTTTTTGAGAGAATAGAAGGTATTCATCACATTTAGTGTGACTTGATGGCTAATTCTGATAGATCCAATCCTCTACAGTATGAAGAATGCCCTCTGCCATAACAAATAGATGTGAATGGTGCCAGATATCCTAAGCAAATGAGTACTTGCTCTTCCCCAGCAGTTACTTCTGTTGAAGTTATCCTTATTCGGAATACCTGGATATAAAAGCTCTGTAGTTCATTATCTTTATCTATGTGCTTTATCACATAGGCAAGAAACCAGAGTTACAACACCTGTTACAACGATTTCGCCTCTTAACACTCTGAATTAAATGAAGATTCAGAGTTGTAACTGTCAAATTGTCCTGCTTTGGTCCAGAAATTGTGATGCAAGTTTCATTCCTTGACCCATCAGTGTTGGCATATGACCTTCATGTAACTTTTATGCCCAGCTTCCATCTCCGTAAAAGTTAATATCACTCATTTTTATAAAGTACCCTGCCCAACAATGCTAGAAACAGTGCTAGATAAAAGACTATCAAAATTCTTTGATCCATGTCTTGTCATCCAGCTTTAAACTTGCCACTAAGCATAAATGGTCCTCGGAAATTTGTCATTTTCTGTTTATGTTTCATAGATATACACTGAACCATTTATTTAACAAAACATTTTAACAGGGTCTGTTAAAAAAATTGCATATGCAGCAGTTACATAAAACTTCATAGTCTCATTTTAGCTTCTCCATCTTTGGGTGAATTTGAAACTTCCCACTTGTCTGCAGTATTTCACAATAAGGGCGTTCAGGAGAGTGCAGAGTCTGCTCTACTGTGCTACAATTCCAGCTTAGTTTTCATTCTGTATTATATTGTCAATGCATCTGCCTCATAGAACCTTACAGCCATCTCCCAGTACCTAAAAAATTTCTACAAGAAAGCTGAAGAGGAACTTTTTGCAAGGTCAAGGTAGTGACAGGACAAGGAGGAACAGCTTCAAGCTGACAGAGGGCAGAGTTAGATTAGATAAAGGGAAGAAATTCTTCACTGTGAGGATAATGAAACAGTGGAACTCACTGCCCAGAGAAGTTGTGCATGCTGCATCCCTGTAAGCATTCACAGCCACATCAGACAGGCTTTGAGTAACCTTGTCTAGTGAAAGGTGTCCCTGCCTGTGGAGGAAGGTTGGAATGGATGATCTTTAAGGTCCCTTCCAACCCAAACCATTCTATGATTCTATGAAATCTGACTGCTTTCTCTTCTGAATAAGTATTACGCAGACAGTGACGTCCATTTAGAATAGAAAATAAAGAGTTGCATTTACAATTAAAGAGCTCATACACAAGAATTACCACCTTACATCAGACCCATGTGCTTCTGAAGAAAAGCAAGAAAATCTTCAACAAGCAGTTTTGAAGTGGCTTTTAAGCTGGATTTTTTTTACATGAGTTAGCATTTAGCTCATGTCCCATCCAAATCACTCTTGCAGCTTGCAAATGCTCAGATTTGTAAACCTCAATCGGAGAAAAAAACCATTCTAATTTTCCTTTAATATCAGATCAGGAATGAAAAATTCGCTTATGGCACAGGAAACAAGCCTGTTAAATTTTACTTCAAGATTAAAAAATAAATGTGTTTGGCTCTGTAGTTGTGCTATTCAGTCCTCATGGGTAGCAGAGATCATGGTCATCAGATGAGCACACATGGTAAAGTGAATTCCACCAGGATACCACAAAGCAATTGACCTAATTCTATAGCCAGTGTAAGCCAGCAATAACTGTAAAAAAAAAAATTATGCAGGAAAACAAACTCCAAAGTGTACTGTTTTTTAAAAGTTATATTCTCACATAAGTAAGCACAAGACTTTTCTGATATTATTGAATGACACACAGATCAGACTTGATATGAAGTGGAATCAGACCAAACCTGCCTTGTAAGAGATACAGTCTCCTTTTTATAGCTATGGTCTCCTTTTAAATCACTGGCACTTTCTTGCCTTCAAAGAGATAGCTGCTCTCCTTCTCTTACCTAAAATCCCAGCCAGATCTGATACCTAGACACACACATTGCTACAGTACTGTACTTACAAGTCAGCCCTGAAAAGCAGCAAGGATGGATACTACAGACCACCTTGAATTAGGCAGTTTTTACAGATGAAAATGGAGAAGGCTTAAGCTATGCCTAAACACAACATTATCAATCTTCCTTCAAGAATGTCAGCAATTACAAAAGCATCTAAGATTATTTCTCAGGTGTTTGTCTGTTGGTTAGATTTTTATTTTCAATTAATAGGAGACATAAGAGGTAGAGAAATACTGAATTCAACCTACCTACCTGCTGAAGGGATTATCATTGTACTGTCATTAACTGATTTATCATTAATCATTGCACTGTGGGAAAGGAGTGGAGGATAACCCCCTTCTACATCCTCACCCTGTATTCTGCTCAAAACCAGAACTGCTGACACAATTGCAACCCTGCTGGAAACCTCAGTTCTGGATCAGGCACCCCTCAGCTAGGTGTCTGTCAAACAGTGCAGAAGGCTGAGAACAGTTTACTAAGTCTAATACCCAAAATCCATACTCTGATGTTAATAATCTATACAAAGAATATGCAGCTCCTACTGCTGTGACAGACAAACCACCAAAAACCAGTTGAAAGTAAATGTCAGACCCAAACTACAGCCAAGCAGAATAGTTCAGCATAGTGAGACCTGCCTCCCTGTGCTTTCACGTGGCTGTGGGGTTGCTGGTCATTCCTATTATGACAGTCTTAATTATTTCATCGCCCATATGTGCAGCAGAAACATCAGGCTGACATCTGCTTCTTCTAACAAAGTGATAAACAGGTGACTGCTGTAACAAGATGGCTTATGACCATCACTGCTGTGACAATGAGTGGAAATTGCAGAGCTCGATGCCATATGGCTTGCATTTGTAACCAGATAAGAAAATGGAGGAGAAAGATGAGCTGCTCTCACTGCTGTCAGAGCTTCTTCTGTCTCAAGGCACCAAAACCATAGCCTATGACTTCCTGGGCAAAACCTGAAACACTTTCCTATTGTTCTCAAAACCTGTACAGTCTTTGATTATGCTGCCTTTACTCGGCCATAATTTGATCTCATCACTTCCTTGCAGCAAAACTAGGCCAGAGTCCAGGTCCAGCCTGGACAGTTTCCCAGTTTGTGAATTAGGGATGTGGCTGGAAAGAGACAGACTGGAGAAATAGCTGAACCAGAACTATCACTTCCTAGGGTGGGGTTGCAAGTAGAGCTGCCAAGTCCTCATGCAAGAGGTGAACATCACTTCCCTCTCTGCTATTTTGAATGAGCACAGCATGGGCAGCTGCGTGTTTTGTGTTTGTGTGTGCTCTGAGCAGAGCAAGAGGAGCCAACAGCTCAGGAGTTTTCAGTCACAAACACTACCTCCAGTGTGGATCATAAAGGCCCCCAGGCTGTCACAAGGGACCCAGTTCCCTACGCTTGACTACACGGGTGTGTATTTGTGCATCCAACTTTACGTGCACAGCTTTTGGACCAAACAGGAACCTCCTTGCTTTTACGCATCTCTAGCAAGGCAGCTAATGAATGGACTGTCTAGCTTGTGGACTTGTCTTCAATCTAGATGGTTAAATAGCTGAAAGTCTGCTTTTGATGTCCAAATACTTACTCCAAGAATCTTGAACTAATAGCACTTCTAAATTTCCTGTAAACTGACTTGGCAGAATCTGTCACTGGAGAGGGAGACTTTAAGGCACAGATATGTTTCTGTTAACGTCAACATAAAGTCACTTGAAAATCGGCCAATAGCTATTCCTGTTTATTTCCACTTACTGACATGTTAAAATGTCACTAGGAGTGGTTATTCAATAGACAATGAAGATGCTAAGTGCTTAGGCTGTATCCTACCTTCCCAAAAAATCCCACAGAATTGCTGTATTGGGAAGTAACTTCTGGAAATCATCTAGCCCAATCTCCTTCCTCAAATCAAGATCAGCTACAGCAGATTGGTCAGGTCTGGTTTTGAATAATCCTAAAGATGGAGACTCAACAGCCTGTCTGGCAACCTGTTCTACTGCTTGACCATCTTCACCTAAAAAGTGCTTGTATTATGTTTAAATGGAATACTTTGGATTTTGGTTTGTGCCCACTGCCTCCTGACTTCTGAACTTTCTTTTAGATAAGTTAATTCAACAAGTCAAAGTTTGGACCTAATAAAAGAAATCCTGTCCATTCCTCCTTTGGGCCATGGCACTGGGGAAGTGAGTGTTAGAAGGGCATTGGAAGCTGGGCACAACAACACTGCAGAAAACACATTATCCCTCGAGAAACACGCAACTTCCCTCCCAGGACACTGCTGCAGGGCTGTCAGGACCTGCACATCACAGCTCACTGCAGCCCCAGTTCTGAAGGGCTGTTCACACTTCCGGGTGGCAGTCAGCCATGTGTGCACAGATAAGCCATGCTTTCCATAGCCCTTCTACTTTGCTCAGTAGAAGTGCCTTCTGCAAAGGACAAAGCCCTTGACTCCATGTCAGTATGACAGGACTTGAATTTCCCAGATTCCCAGGATCTGAAGATTCTGCTCATAAATGGGTACCAAAATTGTACGCCAGAATATGCAAACATTAATGTTACTTACAGTTTTCTTTCATGCTAGAAACTCACCTAAATTCCAATAAGAACTTCCCTAGGTAAGGATCCAGCAGTAGGGAGATCTTGAACATTATGTTATAACTAAAAGTGCATCAGCAGAACAGTTTTTCATCAACAAAATCTCCAGCTTACTTATGGATCTTCTACCAGATTTCCTTTAGCAATGCTGTTATAGTCCCTGAAGCATATTCCAACATTTTTGTCATCTGATCAGCCCTGCATAATTTTCTTGATAGCAGCTGTGTGTGCTTTCTTCATACTTTTCCCCCTAGTGCATTAATACTTTTTTGAAATCTTTCCAGGGATTGTGAAAAATGTCTTTTGTTTCTTCCCTTTCTTACACTCCCTCCCACACTAACACCAGCTTATGCTTTTGCCTAATGGAAGCAATCCAAGATGCACCTTTTAAAGATAAGAAGCAATTCTGAAACTTTTCAAACCTAGGAAAAAAAATATATTTGCTTCTGTTATGAGAGACCTGAGCTCAGTTTATACTCTGCCACAAGTCTCTACTTTATCCTCAGCTGGACTCACCTAGCCTATTCTCGTCCAGTTATTCTGGAGAGGCATTGGGAGAATAAAATACCTGAAAAAAAAAGATATATTGGGTTAATTCTTGTCATATCACAGGAGTTTTCCTATTATAGCTTTTTACAAATAGATACTAGAAGACTGCAATAAAATAGATTTCTTTGCGTTTATGTTGTTGAGACTTAAAATGGAAGCAAACATTATGTAGATATCTATTTTAGTGATGTTCATAGTGGGAAAAATCAGGGAATAACAGCAGTGGAAATGAGCACATCACTGGTAGAGTTATGTTCAGTAAGAGTCTCTCTCATAGAGGTTACACAGCTGGTGACTGAGATAAAGCAGAAAGAATATCACAAACAGTGTGTTTTGCATGAAAGAGTCACCAGATTGTAATATGGGCTATTTCTGCAGTTCTTGTGCATGATCAGTTCTCCAAATCATGCTACAGTTTATTAACCAGAGAGAAAGGAGAACAGTGGGAAAAAAAATGTTAATTTGTGACCCAAATTCCTTTTACTTTTTAAACCTCTTTCCTCTTGAACAGAGTATCTAAAAGCAATATCCTGGCATGAGTTTAATCAAATATAAAGTAACTCAGGGTAATCTTCTGGGGCCTGTTATGTCTGTGAAAAGTTATTTCTTTCCTTAAGCCCTGCTTCCCTTCTGGAAGTCTGTTAGTCATGAAATAAGCAAGCAGTAGTGTCTGAGGCAGTAAATACAGCAGTCACCCCCCATCCTACCCTCCATCCAATCTCTCCTTCCCAAAAGGATACATCAAATTTCACTAACAGAACAGCTACTTTTTTTTCCTCTCTGAGATAAAGGGAAATGAACAAGAGAATGAACAAGAGCAGTGGCAACCATCCTAATGAACAGGCTTTGGCAGTCATATTCAAATGCTGGGACCAGAAGTTAAGCATTTAATATGATTTGAGGAGACCAATTAGAACCACCATTTTCCCTCTTGCTCTTTAAAAAACATTTTCTTGAGCACATGAATCCAGTGCTGTTATATATCTGGATCTCTTGTTGTTGACTGAAATTTCTGGAAAGTCCCTAAAAACCTTCTTGTGTTTCTCTGTTTGGTTTTTTGTTTTGATTTGTTTGGGATTTTTTTAATCTCTTTACCCCCAGTGAAGTATCTAGTTTCATCCTTTATGCTCTTTTCTGTCTCAAAGCAGTCAGTATCACCAGCAGAACTTGTTTTTCTTTGCTTTTCTTTCCAGGAAAGAAGGCTGGGTTCCATTAAACCTCTTCAGCACTGAAGTGACTGAGTGTCCCATTGGGCACCAACTGCATTCATGTTAAGTCTCTCCATGCACCGAATCTCAGTAAGATATTGAAAAACATACATTGAGACAACTACCAAATGCAGCTGGTTCTCAGTTTTCAAATTTAAGTAGCAATTTGTGTCCTGGGTCTAAGGCTGCATACCTACAGAACCATTGAATTTCACCTTTGATTTTAGCGTGATTCCTGAAGGATGTACCTCAAAACCCAGAAGCAGCATAATTAAGAGGCATGAAAGAGAACCTGACTGTCTTCTACCATGTTAGCTTAGAGGACTCTTCATGCTGCACATTAACCCAAGTGTAAGAAAAAGACAAAGCAGGCGTGGGTCTGCAACAACCCTGAGGACAACACAAAAACCAAACAAACCCTTATTGTTTTTAACTTGGACTAGTCATAGCTCAGAGCCATTTTTTTCATGCAGAGAACTCCTCACTGCTTTCCATGAGAGATCCCCATGCAAGATATTACAAAACTCAGTGTGTTGAATGGAGAAGGTTGTTTCCAATTCCTTCTCTCAAGCTGCTCTCAGTGCAGTGGAACTTTCTGCACACATAGCTTTTCCCCTCTGAAGTTTCCTTTGTTCTTTCAGCTCTGATTTCTGGGATTTCTGTCCTGTTATTTTCCCCCTAGGCAAGACATTATTACAGCTTCTCCTTCCCTCTCCTATCCCCTTGCATGCTGTCAAGAACATTGCAGAAAGAGTTATTGCCAATTCATTTGCCTGCCTGCCAATTAGCAGTATACTATGTCAGAGTCAAGTGAGTAAATACCAATAAACCATATGACAACTATCCAGCTCATCTGACCCTCTGACAGTTCTCAGTGCTTTCTACTTTATTAGAATGAGGTATTAATAGAACAGATATGTTTCACAAGACACAGCACTGTGGTACTTTGAATCACAGAACTAATTTTATAGCCAAAAATTCAGATTCTTTAGCTTGGTTCTTTATGCCAAACACTGTTAAATCATGTCGTTTTGAGGACTTTTTTTCTTGCATTCCATCAATAAAATAATCACACTGGTGAGTGGATATCCTCCTAACTTGCTCCATCTTTCTAATATTTGATTACAAATACTTGGTACAGGGACCAGCTCGTGTCATTTGCACACCACCACAAGGTCCCAGGTCTAGATCAGAATAACCAGGTCCTGTAAAACAGTAGTTTAGCAGACACTTTATGTTAACAGATGCCTCAGATATAAATAGAAGGAGCAGGTCTCTCCTCTAAAAAGCTGGCAATAGAAGACCTCAACTCCATATTGTGCATGGTGCCAGGGAAATTTTGCTTGCCCAGAAACACTGTTATTTGAAGGCAACACAACATGGACACGGAGGGCAACTGCACACTTCTCAGTGAGGTGCTGGAGCATAAACAGACTACAACTTGGAAGCAGGAAGCAATCAGACATATGGTGTCATGAAAATATATCTATCTCATGCCATGTATATTTTTAACACAAGGAAACAATCTGACATAGTTCATACTCAACCAAGTTAAAACTATTCATATTAATATGCAAAACAGTTTGGTAGTTTCAAAACTGTCCACTTGAACACTGTAATTTGTTTACAAGCAAATAACCTTATGCTGCATCCAGTTCTTTTTCACTGAGAAAACATTTCAACAATTATTTCCAGCTTGCACATATTTGAATGTCCACTCTTAAAATATGGATAGCTGAATTATTGGAGAAAGTCCAACCACAGCTCTAAACTGCAACTGAGAGTGAAGCAAGACAGACATCAACACCCCAAACACTCACACTCGAGCCAGGGCTGTATAACAGAAGAGTCTCTTTGCAGCAGTAAACCCAGGCAAGTTTTAATATGTGCTGGCACGAGGAAATAAAGACAAAGCTTAATGTGAACAAGGCACAGTGCTAAAGAATGCTTTGTGAGTTTTCAGCAAGTGACAGACCACTGTTTTCTGACAAAATTAAACTGCAGCAAGTAGCAAAGTCAGGATGCCTTCCTATTACTTAGCCAGAGATTTTAAATCGAAAATTTCCTTCTATCCCCATTCTTCTGAGAGGCACATGCAGCTCCTCCCATTAATATTTCTATTCAAGTAGGGTGCTAATATTGACTTGCTACCAAAAGATCAAAGTTAACCTGCAGAAACATTGTGCCTGTCTCCCCATTAAAGATCCTTACATCTTTTTCCTAAAAACTTTTTCTGTGATATGGAATACTGAAAACCACATATGACTTCCATGCCAGCTGTTCTTCAGCAATTGTGCCAAGAGCATTCTCCCTTACCTACCTTTAAAGACCTACTTTGAAGCAACACATTCTGTAGCCATACACCCCCAGAAAGCAGAGCTCTGCAGTGCCTAGCACCTCAGTGAAGCATTTCTTTATGCCCTCATTCAGCCATTTTTTTCAAATGAAAACCTACTGTAAGTAGTAATTCACTAACGAGGTACACAATCAGTATTTCCCCACAATTAATAGAGGAGGAAAAACATGTGGTTAACAGAGTTCCCTAATAAAATGGACAGAAACCTACACTCAATGCTACTAAACAGATGTAAGTTACTTCTGAAAAAGTTTCAAAACAATTCTCCCCAGATTAGTGATGTATGTTGCAAAATTTCCATTTCATGCCTGTATGCCTCTTAAATGGATTAAAACAAGACATACTTGGTAAACCATGACTGCCTCACTGTGGAGCAAAACAATGCTTGCTTCCAATTGTTTGCTATTACTACCAAAATAGTAGCTTTTTCTTCATCCCAAAAAAAGAAAAAAAAAAAAAAGGACATTTTGTTCAGGTGAATAATCCAAAGTATTTCTGAAGATACTATCACAGCATTTAGTTGGCTGACAAATAGCTTGCCATAGGTGAAGCTGAATAATCACTTGATCATGGCTGAAGTTGCAGCCATGCATATCACCATGCATATCATAGCAGAAATGCAAGCTGCGTGTGAATTTATTCTCAGATTTTTTCCAAACTCTCAATAGCCTTGCAAAATCTTCTGTTTCAACACTGAATACTGGGTGTTAAATAACATTTACTTTAAGACACATTCAAAAACGTACCTAGCAACTGTATTGCTATATGCAAATTCCCATTTCTGGGAATGAATATTCTCATGGATTTATCTTCCTTGGAAGCAAAGGCTGGCTGAGCTCCAGCTTTGAACTTCCTGGAGGATTTGCTTAAACAAGTACAAACTCACATCTGATCAGATGGAGAGCAAGAAACCAGATTTTATTTTCACAAGAGAATGACATTCTTGCTCTTAGAGCATGACCCTTGCACATCTTGGGATCCATTACTTACCTCATGTAGGTCCTTTGAACCTGGTTCAACTAAAAGCAGTTAAACTGGAGTTGCTAGTCCATGTATCCTTATTTCCAAGTCTTTTACTGCAGCATCTCAGGTTGCTTACAGCAAAGTCAGTGTTTATGCAAAAGCATGGACATAATCTCATACAGAAGGCAGCAGTACCTTGTGACATACTGAACCCTTTGAATTTTATGTTGAACCTCTCATTGTAGCTAGGTGTTCTTTACAGTCACTTTAGTGACTTCTTACCCAAATTCAGAAGAATCAGTAACAGAGTAGTCTGAATTATGCAGGCTATTGTACTGTTAAACACATATCCTTGGCAATTCACGTGTATGGCTTCTGCATGGAGACAATCTGGTTACTGGATGCAATATTTACTCAGCTAGATCAATAGCTATAGCTAGTGCTGTCACAGTAATGTATCTGGTTACTGGGAGGTTACCTCTGCTGATATACAGGCCTCACTGCCCAGTCAAAGAAGTTTTCATTAACTTTTATATGATATCTGTATTAACAAAATTAAAATGACTTATTTCTTCCACTATTGTCACATTTTATTTTCTAGAATTTTCTTCAGACAAATGCCCCATTGCATTAAACAGCCGGGACATTTGCTCTTTTGTTTGGGGAACTGTTTTTGTGAACCTACGTTTTTGTCCTGTTTTGGAATGTAAGAGTTCCCTGTGGAAGGAAGAATCCAAACCAAGTAAAACTGCTGCAAAGACTACCTATGAAATAATTTATTTTGAGCTTTTCTATCCATAATTTAGCAGCTGTGTCTGAACTAGGAGCCTTGGGATGGGGCTTGGCTATGCTGTGGTCAGGAGCCGCGGCACTCCCAGCACAGGAGCATCCTGCCAGGCAGCTATCTCCATGGACACTCCAGCACCACCCCATTCCCAGGCCATTACCTGCCATTCAGCCACACCTCTGGTTTGACAAAACATCATTTCCCACACAAGCAAACAGAAGCTAATTTATCAGTTAATTCTTGCCCCATCCCATTAATGACTCCAGCTTCCATCCTCTCAGTCTGGCCCTCATGAACAACTATTTACCTGAAGTTTAAAAACATCAGTAACTTTTAAGTTAAATCACTGTAGAACTTCAAAATGCTCATAGAGAAGAAAGTACTATATAAACAATGAAAAAGTATTACAGATCCATCCCCATGCCCTTAACAAGGCACCAAAGGGCCTAGGAAAGGTCACAGGCAGAAGCTTCAGAGTGATGCAGGAAGCAGGGCAGAGGGACACTGTGAATGTTTCACGAGTGCTTAAACTGAAGAGGTTTGTCCAGAAGAAATTTCTTTCCCTGAGACTCTTTCCTAGGGTCGGTTGATGACTATTAATGTCATGGAAAGACTCAAATAGTAGCTTACATTGTCCTCATCTGGAATAGGTTTGAATTTTAACAGTCGCAGCATAAAGTGATGGGATAAATATTCTCAGGAGCTGCAGTAGCACCTGAAACTCATGGGCAAGTGGGTGATCAGCATTTTCTTCAAGCTGTATAAGACAATTACAGTTTTATTGGGAAAGATTAAATATCAAGGTGAAATCTTTGTGAAGAAGAAAGGAGTAGGTAACCTTGCCTTAGTAACCCTCTTGCTAAAAAAAAAAAAATTCCAAGTCTTAGCTCTCTGATCTTTGATTTTCCTATTTACTTGGACTTTGGTGAAGTCTATGCCCTTTTGCCAACAGTTAGAACCACAAATTCTCTGTGCTTGCCACCTCCTTGACTTTGTGTGGAGGTGTTTCACACAGCACAGTTACTTGTTCCCTGCCAAACAGAACTAAGACAGCCCAGTTTCAGGCAGACTCCCAAGCCCACGCCCCTACACCCTCCCATCACACCAGATGCCCTCACTTAAGTGCTCCAACACACTCTAAGGTGCCTGGTCTGCACACACAGGGTCAGAGGGGTGGCTGATGCAGGCATGCAGCAGCCTCCGGCCAAGGAGACCTGCTCCGGGTCTTCTTTCAAGCGAGAAAGTTCCTCAAAGCTCAGTTTCTTCCACACCTTTGGGATGTCTCTGACTTCCTGCTCACATGCAACAAACTGAGCAACAGGTTAAAAACCTTCTGGGATAATACCGACTGATACTGACAGGCAGCCAGTAAAGCCCCACCGGTGCTGTTTCCTTAGCAAGCAAGAATGAACATTTGGGAAAGGTTGTGCTGGATGGCTGGAACCTCAGGGCTTGATGGAGAAGAGAAAGGAGCAGTGTGCTTGAGGGATGCTTTTTGTTCTTTGATCTTGCTCATAAATATATATGTTTTTTATAGTAAGTGATTTACTGATTTTGAAAACTCATCTTTTTCTAAGTTTTATACCCTCTCTGTCATACGAGAAACAATAAATTCATAAACAGCACTGACAATAGAAAGCCAATAAGGCTTTTGAAAGCTAAGGTGTTCCATTCCTAACACATGCTTTTCCCGCATATGTAAAGCATCTGTGGCTGAAACAGCTCCTTGAGGAAACTCAGGGGAGGAAACTCAAACGTTGTGAGTCAAAGCTGCAGAAGGAGAGGCTATTATTCATAAAAATATCTTCCTGTCCCTAAAAGAAAACATGCAGGACGAGAACAATACATGATCACTCACTGTGAACACAAACAAGGCTCACTTCAGAAATATTTTACCTCGATGTGCCTTGCTCTGGCCTGTGCCACTCTTCCCTCAGCTCTGAAGGCAGAGCCTGGCCAGGGAATTATGACAAAAGGATTGCTGAATAAATTGGTTTTGTTTCAAAACCCCAGCCTGGTTTTCCAGGAAAAAGGGTTTAGTTGTCTATTTCCATGAACAACTCTCCTCCCTGGAATAGAGTTTAAGAGCTCCCCGTCAGCAGTACATGGAACCCGTACTGAGAGGAAGCAGTAGAAGGACATGGGGGACAAAGCAGGGAAAAGAAAAAGCCATAGTAATCATTTCATGGAGAAGAGGAAGTTGCTTTGTTAATTAAAAAAAACACATATCCTGAACAGCTTTTGCAGGGGAGCAAGAGCATACAAAGTTGTCTATGACAGTCTTGATTTTGCCTGGCTCCCTGCAGAGGCTGGAAACAGCAGTTCTTCAGGCAGGTTGCCACTCACCCCCCCACTGCAAGATCAGCCAACCTGACCAGGTCGCATCAGCAGGGAGCGTGTCCCACACCAGGAAGTGTCATCATGCGTTTGCTTTGGCGAGGTGGTTATGCTGAACTTCAGGCTGCTCCACCCTAGATCACACAGCCCAGGGGCACTCGGGGGTAAGCGTGCGAGGCTGAGCCAGTGGCTCAGCACTACAGACCACCCACCCAGCCCAGGGGTGCACTGAATACCCCTGAGCAGGCAGATGTCAGCGTATCTAGGCAGCCTGACTCCCCAGACAGACATCAGGGGTTTATCCCCAATGTCCTTTTCTCCTACCAGAATGTCAGTGTGACAGTAAAGGACTTGATCCTAAGCCAGAGCCCACTGTGGGTCTCACACAGCACCTACCCATGTTCCAATCTCTTCCCATCTAAAAACTAGCACTAAGGGCTGAGGGTTTGTTCCCAAGAAGCTTTGAGAGCAGGCAGCAACTAATGCCCAGAAAGCTGGAGAAACACCCCAGGCATAACAGCAGGTCACACTGCAGTGAAGGCATGAATCAGGAAGCACCACTGGGTATGACAGTGTCTGCTTTGGGTTTAAAGGAAATGTCACAAAAGGAGGCAACAATATCGATACAGATTTTGCATGTGCATTCATTGCCTGGCCAAACGCTACAAGTACCTTTTAGCTCAAATAATCTCTCGTTTATCCTAGGTCACAAATTTCTACCTATGGCAGGTTTTTACAGTAAGGCAGCTATCCCTTCTATGAATTATAAATAAAAGCAACAACAAAGATAACACTAGATTATATAATCAGAATCTATACTCCCCAAAAGATTAACTCCTCTGTCAAGGTGCTCCTTTGGAAACCCGGAGCGGTTCCAAGAGAAGCAGCTTTTAAACTAACCATGTACTGATCCAACACAAGGCTCTAAGTTATTAGACAAGCATTTTAATGAGTGTGTCTGATCTTACTTAGCTGGTTAGCTATCTGTACTTTTTAAAACAGTGAGATTAGCTTCAGAATGTGCTTTTACACAGTGCTGGCACTGAGTGTAAACTGCTGTATTTCCCTCTACCAAAACAGAGATAAAACATGCATAAATATGCGGTGAATAATGAACACATTCCTAAGCGCCTTTAAGGGTCAAATTCTGTATGGAATATTTGCTAACAGCAGAGCACAAGTCCCCTTACTCCTGTATCCCCCACAAACATCGTTGTCAGGGCCAGCAAGAAGCCTCAGACACTCTCAGAGACAGATAACAAGATAGAAAACTGTACTGTACCATGGGCATTGTAACTGCAATGACTCATCTCTGCCTCTTGGCTTCATGTCTCAGTGCAATGTCACTCCATGAGAGTATATTTGCCTTCTGCAAGAGAAGGGTTCTTAGCTCTAAGGAAAAAAAAAAAACAACCCAGCCAGAGCAGTGCAAAGACCTGAGTTCACTGAGGACTGCTCTCTTCTAATCCATCACACTGCTCTCCCCATGCCTATCAGCTTGTTTATTATTTTGATTTTTAACTATGATTTTTCTTATATAAAATTTCTAGGATGCTTCTTTCCAAGCTAGAAAAGCCTCCTGGTAGCACTAAAGAGACCCAGGGGGAAAGCCTCTGCCGCGGTCAATGCCAGACCAGAGTCCCAGTCCAAAGGAGTGGTTCACAGTCTCCTCTCCCAAGGCTTTTTGCATTCCAGGCAGGCCAAGAGATACAAAAGAGAAAGGACACATTTTAAGTGCACTTGATTTAAAGTAAATTGCCTAAAGTGGAAAAGTTTGTGTTCATGAACAGACTTATTCAGAGATATGAGAACAAATCTCAACCGTTAACCAGTGCAAGATTTGCCCATCCTTGGCTGCATTTATGAAACCCTACCCAGCAAAATGCCATCACCTGTCCTTGCCTCAGCTCCTCTCTTCAAAACTCCAATCAAAAGAGATTTAAAATGGTCAAGAACATCAACCACAGAAACCATTAAAGCAAAGGTAGAAAGGACAAGACTTTCAGCAAGGCAATTCTGGCAGTGCTGCCTCAGAGGCAGAGCACATGCACAAGAAAGGGATGGATTTATTGGAACTGATCATATGTAAGACAGCACAAAAAATAGTGACTAAAACACAGGCAAATCTGAAGTTACTGCTCTTGCAGCTTTCAGATATGCACTTTTAAACTAAGTTTAGTTTTCTTCCTTGTTCAATTACCCAAAACTTACACAGCACTCTAAGAATCAGTAGTATTTCAGTTGATAAAATGCAATTTATTAGCAATAGAGAAAAGGAGCAGGTGACAGCCAAAATGTGATAGGCAGCTCTAAAAAATTTTAGATCTGCTTTGTCAAATGTAAATGTAACGATGGTTTCTTTTGCAGCAGCATTTATTCACAGGGCCGATTTGAGGTTGGTTCACACTACAAAGTTACACCCTCAGAGAAGGGAAACCCAGTGTGCTTTAGTAATTAGTACGCAACATGCTTGCCTAGCAATTAATTTACAGTTGTGAGCTGTGCCAAACCGCACATCCGGCTGCAACCTCACCGGCTCGTAGGAAGGAGAGACAAGTCTGTCCACAAGAGGGAGATAAAAGACCGGCAGTGAAGCCTTTTCTCCCCTACAGGCCCACACTAAGAGGCTGGTACAGCCCCAGGCTCGGAGGGATGCTCGTCCCTCCCTCCCTCCCTCCCCGAGAGCCTAGAAAGCATCCTATGGGATGGGGAAGGGTAACAGCAGAACGGGGTTAAGGGGGAGGGAAAGAAGCCCTTTAGAGAGTAATAAAGTATTTGCTTGCTTGGAAATTCTGAAAATGGATCTAAGCGGGCAAATAAAAAATTAGTGCTTTTTTGGATTTCTTTTTTTTTTTTTTTAGTATTTAGTCTAACAAAACAATTTCAGTTAGGCAGGCAAAAAGGAGATGTTCAAGCTCGCAGTAGCCCAAAGAGGAAGGCTGATGCTCCAGCAGGGTTATCAGTCAAGAGTATTTTATACTATCCAAAATATACCAAAGGGTTTTTTTTTTTGTTTTCCTTATTGAAGTACCCCTGATGTGCTGTAACAGAGGTCTGAGAACAGAAACTACCAGTTCTTCATAGGCAAGACCTGCTTGATCTTGTTCTAGAAATAAGAGTGACGTCTTGGAGGTCACTCCAGGACCTTGACACCCCTGGCAGCCAGCAGAACTCTGGCTACCATCCCTCAGGGAGCACATGTGCCACACCTGCAGCACAGAACCGAGGAGAGACAGTGCTGGGGCTGCATCCTGACCACCCACTTGGGTGTGGCAGCACAAGGATGGGCTTCCTGCAGTGCTCTTTTCTGAGGCCTAATCACAGAGCTGTCTTAATTTTTCTAACTCTAAATACTTGCCAAGTGCCAACAGTGGCACCCTGAACCCTACAGAAATTCACCACAAGAGGGGGGAAAGCAAAATGTTTCCAAACATTTCAAGGTGATAGAGCCTACAGAAAGAAGTCCCTGCACGAGGTCCATCCTCCAAATCCCGATTTTGGTCCAGATCACTTCCCTGTAGCAATGCACCAGAAAGCAGCACAGATGAGGTTGCAAGTAGAGCCAACAGGGAGGGCCTGGCAGCACACACGTATGTTTATGGGGACCACCTCATTGGCAGCAGCACACCAGAACCCATTCCAGGGGGCAGAACAAAAGCTAAAGCAGAGAGGAATGTGTCTGTTAAGGCCTTTGAATTTTTCTTAAAAGACAAACTAACAAAAAAAAAGTACATAAAAAAAGACTGCACACAACTAAGAAATTCAAGTTTCAGGATGAAAATGGACATTCCAGTGATGAATTTCAACCCTGAACTTGATTGGGACCACACAATCACATGACACAGAGGTGGAATAAAACTGAGGACAAGTAACAACCATTTGATATCAAGTCTGTTAAAGCAAAATAGACCATACTGGCAGCCTTTCTGAACATGGACTTTGTGCATGTCATCAGCCAAGCTTCACTAATAAAAATTTATACAGGGAAAAATAGAAAGCCAAGTTATGGGGCGAACCTATCTGCTGAAACCCAGCTTCTGGAGCTCTCTGAGAGCTGCAGACGAAGCTTGCCTTATTTAATTACCTAACAGCAGAAATTCAACAAAGAAGGGCATTCCTTAAACTGACAAATTAGCAGGCTGAGGGAATGCTGTTGTTTATTCACTAACCAAGGCAAGTCAAAATTAAAAGTTAGCTTTGTTTGCTCTCACTGGTCAGTTTAAAAACACAAATTCAGTCTTCTGACAGGCAATTTTTCAAGGGCTGTTTAATTGCTACCATTTTTCAGCAGTCAGCGTATTTGCAGAATTCCCTGGCATGCCCCAACGACAGCTCTGTGGTTTGCAGAAGCAAGTGCTTTCAAGATGAGTACCATTCCTCACCTACACAGAAAAATTTGCTTGTAAGTTAAAAAAAAAAAAAAAAATTACATAGAGGAGAACTCATGTCCAGTTGCCAAAGTTCATTTCTTTTTATTCATCCTGGAATGGAAGGCATCACCAACTTTATATTCAAGTTAGCATACAGTTGTTTGTTATTTTTAGTGTGCTAAAAAAGTAACTCCAGCTTAGAGTAATCACACTTAGTCTCATTTATTTTATGTTACCATCTACGTGAAAACCCCAATCAGTCCTCTGTGATCTCTCTGTAGAATAGATCAGTGCACTCACCACAAATAATCCAGTCAGAGAGAAAAGAAAATTTCCATAAATGCAAGACAGGACTCATTTTCTCAAGTTTCCTGACTCAATGCTCCCCTTCCACCTACATGTCTCAGCCTAAGCCTGGATTTCCCCCTTCCTCTGCACAGATCCCCAGCTCCTTCCCTGCAAGCATCCTGCCAGCAGCTGAAGCACCACCAAAAGGTGACAGATTCTCTGGCTGCCAGGGGCATAAGAAAAGCGTGCATCCAGCCTGCAGCTACTTTTTGGGGTGCTTTTTGAGAGTTTGCATGTGTCCAAACTAAAAGAACAGGAAGAAGGCAGAAGCTTCCACAGGCACCAATAACAAGAATGCATTTCATTTTGCAGAGATGTAAATTAACTATGGGAACTGCATAAACCTGCTGCTGGGGCAAGTGGAAATTTCTTTCTCCCTCCCACCCACCACAGTCAACCTACAACTAGGCAAAGAACAGATGATGGAAACTTATATGAGCCATCCAGTAAGAGTGGGACAACCAGAACACATAACTGTCCTGGATTACAAGCATTATAAATACCTCTCACACAGACCATAGGCCTTTGGACAGTAATTCAGGCACAGGACACAGAATGGGACCCCACTTCTAATGCATTGAAACAAGAGCTTTCATGGGGGAAGTTCTCAGAATTATTAAAGTTTCACAATTACCATTACAAATGTTATATTAAGGTGAAGGATAGATCAACAATTAAGTTTCACACATTTAGTGCAGTGCCCAGAAACCAACTCAACAAGCCAAAACCTTTTGTAGAACAGTGCCGATGATTGCTCAGGGTAACTAGCAGAAGCCACCTTGAATTTAAAATAACATGAAATTCATGAATTCAGGATAAAGCCAAGACCAGTTACCAGCCAATTTCAGCTTCTCTTAGAGGAACCTCCTTTTCTAGGAGGCAGCAGGGTTTTCTGACACTGAGACAAGTTTGTATTTTTGAAGGCTGGCAGAGTCTCCAGGTTCCAGCTAGCAGCCAGCTCCCCTTCATTGGGGATGCCCTTTCCCCCTCAGCACTGGCAGGTCAAGAAGCAGCCAGCATCACCACTGCCTCCCTGTCACCCTGGAAGCAAGAGAGGCCCACAGCAGCTAAAGGCAGACCTCTTGGCAGAAACAATCATTAGTTAAGTACATCAGTGATCACCAAGACCACACTGGGCCAAGCTGCTGCTGCGGAGGCCGTGCCACAGGGCAGTGCCCAGAACCACACTTCCAGCTCTCCGGGCCACCCCGCCACAGCAATACGGTCAGGCAGCTGCTCTGCCCCAGCAGGACATACTGAAGAAGACCTCACCAATCCACAGCAGCTCATTTCTCTCAGTGCCATCAGCCCTACAGCATAACCCCAGCCCAGGAGACATTCCACACCTTACCTGCAAGCTCCAGGCTGGCTGTTTCTGAGGGAAAAAAGACAGGCTCACCACTATCCTGCACATCCCAAATATATCTGCAACTCCCTTTCTTCCCCACCGGTGGATCAACCTCCCACACAATTGGCTCCACCTGCTCCAAAATCCCCACCTGTGCCCACCCAAACTAGGATCACCTGCCTGCTCCCCCTCAGAGCCCACAGAGGCCAGCCAGCAGTGAGGTGGGTCTGTGCCACCTGCGTGCCAGCTCTGTGGGCTGAGACAGCCCAATTTCTGCAGGGCCACAAGGCCTTTTGTCATGGACCACGAGCTCTCCAGCCTGCACACCAGCCCCTGCATAACTAGTATCGGAGCTGGGATCACAAATATGAACAAACAGGCAGATGTCGTTCATGAGCTGCTGGATGTTCTGGTTTCCTTTCCATGTGTCCTGTCAGGTTTTTCTGGTTTTTTCCCCATTCAGCAAGTGAGTTTTTTCCAGGTTGCCTGTGTAGCTTTCCCTGTACTGACAGACATAACATGGGCCTTGGACGACACTGCAAAGAGAAGCCACTGAACAATATCCAGAGAACCCAAGCACTGCAAACCAGACCCCAGACACTGCCGAGAGTATGGACCAGAATGCCCGCAGTCCCTGTGCACAAAGGGAGGAGAGAGAGAAGTGGGGTCACTGTACCATTAGAGCATGATGGAAATTAAGGCTAATACAGGGTTTTTTTCCACAAGCATTCATTATCCTGCTTCTGTTCTCACCGAGGAAGACAAGATGTAATGAGGAGGCAAAGGCAGAAAAGCTAATGGGAGCTTTAGCACTTTCATTAATGTCTTAGTCCAAAAGTCAAGAGATCATTGACAAAATCTCCTGGAGAGGTGAGGTTAAGAGATGTCACTAATGCAGAGCAAAAGGGAGATATCTCACAGGACAAACTAGAAAACTGGGGAGCAATGGAAGTGGTATAAAGCTGACTGGGACGAGGGCAAAGTCACAGTCAAGAGACAAATAATACTTTCTGACAGAAGATGAGAGGTCATCAGCAAAAAATAGCTAAAGAAGGTTGTGGATCACCATGACCAGTCAATCACTAATGTAACTCTAGATAATGAAAATCTGTTTTTCAAAGTTATCAAAATGGCTAATTCCAGTGGAAATAGGGAAGCAGTATGCCATTGCATAGGCTCTTCTGCAAGCCCATGCTTTGTACCACGGACACTCCATCTTTCCCTGTCATCGAGCCAGACGCGGACAGAGGGCCAGCAGGACAGGGAAAGCTACCAGAGAAGAACAAAAGATTTTTATAACCTATCAAAAGAGAGGCTGAGAAATTACTATCTAACAGTACATATCAGCTTAAAGACTATCAAGGGAGAAGAATCATTTAAGCTGGGAATAGGTTTTGGCTCAAGATCAGATAGTCATAAGACTATTACCGATAAATTTCAGCTGGCAATTAAAAGATTGTTCCTAAGCAATGAGAAGCAAGGGGGCTGCAAAAGTCTACCAATCAAAAAAAGCAACACCTCTTGCCACAGGTACACAAGCACACACAGAAACCTCTCCACAATCTCAACCATTGTTTTTAAGCTGAACCCTGGTGCTTTCCCAAAAGGTCTTGGTGAAGGGATTTTCTATAATTAAGGAACTAGATCCAGGAAACCCCTTCCAACTCTCTGGTACACGTCTGGTAATTGCATATCATAGAGGAATTATTGGCATTGATGGAGTTACTGAAGCAACTAATTAGTTTACTAGCACTGAGAAATAGTAACCTACTTTTGTAGTGCTGCAAGACTGGGAGAGGAAAGGGAAAAGCAAGGAAAAGCTTCAAGCTGCTTGCCCAGCAGCTATAGACTGTCATCCCTAGGAGTCCTAGGGTCACATACCTGTGGCACCATCTCAGGTGGTGCCTTGGGAGACAAGGCTGAGACATGTCAGGAGTGCAGCACCAGGAGTATAACTATGGTAACTGCCATTCTGAAAAAAAAGGGGCATGGGGGAAGAGGGAAGCCTTGATTGGCTTGAAATTGGAATTACAGTGAGCTGTGTGATCATACAGGAAGTATGCAATATATAGCAGCCCCAGTGGACTGCTGTTTGCTCCACACTGACCAGCCAACATCCACCTCTGGGAAGCTATCATGGGGAATGGGCTTCAGCACCACCCCTGCTCCTGTTGGCACAGTAGATAGGCTTGAGAAATGCTAAACATGATAAACACAAGCCAGGACTTCAGCTAACAAAGACAGGAATAAAACTAGCAGTGTCCGCCTAGGAGAGCGGGGGGTGCAGATGAACACAAAGGACAGAAGGACAAATTCTGTGAATGGTAGAGCACTGGTCTCTCTCCAGGAGGAGATTCCTGAGAAGCCCTGTACCTTCTCTGTTTACAAAAGCAACTACTGTAGCCAGCTATATAATCTTGGGCTTTAAAGCCCACAGTGTCCAGATCCTCAATATCACATTGGTGGGTACAGTGGGAGAACCTGGGTTTGGATTGTTATCTTCTCAAAGAATTTTTGATATTGTCAAAAATAACTGCCTCTGTAAGGTGCAACTAGACATCATGAGAAATACTGGAATTGTGCCATGCACCACTCAGACTGGCTCCCCCATTTTCTTTACCTCAGTTCCCAAAGGCACAGATATCCAGGAGCAGCTAAAGCCCGAACCTCTAAAGAAGATATTATTTTCTGCACAGATATAAACCTCTGGAATGAGTCTCTGTGTGGTTTAAAAAAAAAAAAATTACATGTTTCTGCTTCCGTCTTCTTTATACCTGTCTTCAAATAGATTTGGGTGGGGGTTTAATTTTTTTACTTTTTATTTTTATTACTTTTTATTTTATTCATATTTACGTGAGTGATGCAGTACCTTAATGTGTATTATCTCTACTCATAGATTTAATTTATATCTATTGGTGAGAGTCAGGCTGGAGACAAGCATGGGAACACCAAATCTCACATTTTACTCCTGCTTGGAACTCCTGGTGAGTATTGACATGGCTTTTGGAGGAAGAACAAGACATTTCTGCGCAATTGGAATGAGGGTTTTACAAATATTTTTTACAGCCAGCAATTATTTGTTACCAAAAGGAAAAATAAAGGTAAAAAGCATTTACCCACTGAGATGGCAAGCAGTATAGGTTTCATAAGAGTTCTGAGCATTTGGACGGCTCCGAGCCTCACAGCAGTCTGTAGCCCCAGCGTTTGTCTGGTGTGCAGCACAGTCAGGAGTGGTGAGGAGTCATGGTGGAGCTGGTACAGGGACACAGCAGAGCCACAGTCACAGGTGGGACTGTTTGAGATGTCTCACACCAGCCTTCCTCTGTCTTTGAAAACGTCGCCTACATTGGTGCCTTCCTCTCACCCCTGCCAGCAGCGCCAGGGCTGCACCAGCCAGCAGCTGAGGAAGAGGCACAGCACTGCTGCCCTGAGCCCACGGGTGAGAAAAGCTTCTCCAGACAGGTCACACAAAGTTCATTTTCAGGTGCGAGCACACAGATATTGAAATGCTCCATCTGCTTTAAAGTGGTTTGCAAATCACATTCAACAAAAGGCTTCGGTTTCTTTAATTTGAAAGTATGGGAGGTGAAAAAAATCCCACACCAAAAAAAGCCAATTAGGTAAGATCCATCTGATACCAGCACTAAGCAGGGCCGAGCTCCTTCACTTCACAGCCTAAAGGCTCTAGCTCCAGGCAGGGTAGTTCAGAGAGCCATAGCTCATTCTTATAATAAATAGCCTCAACTATTTTTGTCCACGTGGACATGGAACCACTTCTTCAGTACAAGCTCTGCAAGAACCTGAGAAACTGCTGACCTCTGTGCTGGGCAGCAGCTGTGGGCTGTACTCCATGCACAACGCTGTGGGGGAAAGACCCCATTCACAGAGACAGCTTCCAGCCCTAGGCTAGTACCTCTCCTGCTTTATGGGTCCCCTTCACCACACAGACTGCCCAGTGAAATGGTGGAGTCCCCATCCCTGGGGGTATTTAAAAGACATGTAGGTGTGATATTTGAGACATGGTTTGGTGGTGGACTTCGTCGTGCTGGGTTAATGGTTGGACTCAATGATCTTGAAGGTCATTTCCAAACTAAATGATTCTACGGCAGATTGATCATCCTCTTCCCCGGACATGTCTGCTTTGAGGGCACAGCTCTGGGGCAAGGGATAAAGCTAGCTCCCTCCCCAACCTGAGCTGGGCTCCCTCACCCTGTCAGCTCTCAGAAGTGGTATGTGCATGCTCAGCTACACACAGAGCCACGGTAGTGCTGAACAGCTGATAAGACTCCTGAAGTAGCTGAAAGTACCAGGCAGCAGCTTGGCATTTATTACTTGGTTATCAAGGTAGAACACAGCAGCTGCCAGGCTTGCATCCAGCTCCAGCATTTACCCTAGGAACTGGTCACTGTGGGAAAAGAGCTTTCATCCAGCACCAAATGCAGTGACCATCTCTGAATAGTCAGTCAAGGATTTACCAAAATGAGGCAGAAACAGAGATGGGGGGAGAAAGAGGGGAGAGGTGGATGAGAACTCTTTGAACTTTCGCCTACAGACAGAAGCTGATGTGCAGCAGGAACCATTTGTGAAACCGCTCCGTGAAAGGTCAGCATGCTGTAGGTTTGATATGGCTGATGTGCATTTGTTTCACCTTTCCCACTGCCCCCACAAACTGAAAATCAAGCATGGAGTTTTTCTTAAGAATCTTTACTTCTTTTTTTTAACTTAAATTATACGTCCAAAATACGAGTATAAAACCTCACAATGAAATATGCTGCTAATTTCTACAAAATAGTCTAAATAATAATGCACTTATATCATTTACACAATTTACCTTCACAATAAAATAGGAGCACTTAGATCAATATTTACATATTGACAGAGGATGTGGCTGTGCAGCCATCCACTTCTGGTGCTGTCTCCTGCTGGAATACCTCTGGGACACTGCTTCCTGCAGTCACACACAGACCCTTCTGCAGGGAAAAAGCCCTGCCAAAGCCTTTCTAGGTGCAAGGACCTGCCCAAAGGGTACCAAACAGACCAAAATGCTGGCAAATATTTGCTTTTTCATCTTAAAGTTGCCACTGTAGCACACAAGCACACATCAATGAGTTATTTAAGGAATTCCCTGATACAGAATTTTGCTTTGCTATATTAGGCACTTCATTATAAATGTTATTTATTATGGCTTATGCAAAAGAACTCACTTTCCTCAGGATATGTATTTGCCAGAGTCAGTGGGAGAAAGAGACATGTCTAAGGGCACACTTTCAGCCAATGTTTTGGGTTCGCCTGCATTAGGAATTTGGATCACATTACTTCATATCATTAATGAAGGAAATATTTTATCAAGACTTGTTCCTTCCAGCAAGTCAAGCAGTCAGAGTATTTTAAATCTTAGTATATCTGCACTTTTGTGCAAAATCCTTGGCAACTACAGATTTCCCTCTTCCAGTAAGTTAACTACTTACATCCAAGCATTTCAATGTGCCATTGGGTGACATATCCCACATATGATTGTCTTAAAAGAGTTCACTGTAGGTTGAGGGATTATTTACATATCTTAACACGTAGAAGATAAAGTTGTAACTCACCAAATAATAAATATAGATCAGAGTACAAGATTGAAATAAAATAAATTAGAATGATTCCCCAGGTGTTGAATTCCTTCTCTTAAGGCCTGAGCCAAAGATTCAAAAAAACCAAAACAAAACACCAAGTGATGTATTTTCAATGGTTCAAAAAGGTTTTGGACAGGGCTCCTAATTAGACACTGTCTGTTTGAAAATGAGACATTTAGCTAAGCTGATGGGTATTTGAAACCTATATGATCAAACAGCAAAACTTACCTCTAAAAGGAGTCTTTTGGGTAAAACTTTTTCGACCAAACATTAATACTGTTTTTATTGGAAAGAATATAGTTCTTGAAGATTGTCTCAACATTAATTCAGCAGCAAGGAAATAAGCATACAGTTAAGAACACAACGTATTTGTGAAGCAAATACGTGTTAGTGCACATGATTTTCCAAAAACTTCACTCTTCAGCTACATTTGTGCATATTTCAGAATGCTTCTAACTAGATGGTTAATAAAAGTCTTCTCATGACTATAGCTAAGTTTGCCATTTAAAAAAACTAACTGAAAAACAGTTAGGAGTAATTTACTCAAGAACGATGCCAAATTTCAGGTCCAAATGTATCAGAACACTGAGAAATCTGGAATCCAAGTAAAAATCTTAAAACTTAGGTCTATCAAACTTTAAAAAAGAAAAAAAATATTAAAAGCAGTGAATCTGCTCTCAGAATTGCACACTCACCAGGTTTGTAAACTCTACATCAAGTCAGTGATGCACCGTTCACTATAAGAGGTATAATGTGGATGCTCTATGCAGAGCAGTGCAGATGCTTTTTGTTTGCAGTTTCCTTCATGTCTCCTCTTTCTCTTCCTTGAGGATTAAGCATCTAAAGTAATTCAGTAGCTAAAAGTGTCTTAGAGGAAGAGGCCTGGGTTTACATGGAAGGGGGGGTGACAGGTGTCCACGTGGATGCCAGCCTGGCATGTGCAGAGGCGTCGTACTGGCTGTCGGGCAGGTCCGTGGGCGCCGCGCCCTCGTACAGGGGCGAGGCGGAGGAGGCGGCCGTGACCGGGTGGGGCAGAGCAGAGTAGTGAGCCGGGGAGCCACGCAGGAACTGGGAGCTCAGCCCGTTGGACATCCCGCTCGGCTGGGACACCGGCGTGATGGTGCTGTTACTCACAGACCACAAGTTGGGGTACTGACTGCAACAGGGAAAGCCACAAATAAAACAAGGTATTAGTGACTCCAGTGCCAGCTGGCTCAGCTCACAACACAGCCCCCAAGCCAGGTCCATTTGCTGGAGACAGTGAAATTCTCTAGGCAGTTCCCAGCCACTGTGAGGCAGGAAGGAGCCCCAGGCAGAATTTGTGTTCATGGCACCCCCACAAGCAAATAGAACTTCCCTATTTTGCATCAGATAGGGGGTTAGACAAAAGGGGTGGCAGAAGTGCCTTCCTTGAGGTTCCACAGTTCCAGTTCTACTGGTTTTACCTACTGAACAACTCAGTGCAGAAATTGAAACTCAGGGAACTTTGCAACTTCCTAAATATGTATTCTGGGGATAAGACAGGGAAAGAAGTGCTAGAAGGACCTCGTTACTCAATCTGTGCTCAGGACTAAAACTTATGTTCAGTAGCACAGTTAACTCATACTGGGTAGTAGTACATAGCCTGACTAACAGCTAAGTGTCAATGTGCACAGTTCAAATGCAAAAATGCTTTCCACAAACAGAATGGTAGGTCTGAATTGCTGAGAAAGATGTCCAAATCTTGTCCCTCTGCAGTTAATAGCAAATATTTTACCACCTTTTCTGTATCTCTTTGAATTTTCAAGTTTAGATCTAAGGGACTAACTGCAAGCTAAATTTTTGCTAAAGGATCCAAAAGTTTCATTAAGATAGTAAGTACAAAGAGGAGAAAAGATTCTTTTTTATGATCACAAAATATCAAAGACTTTCACCACATGTACAATCCCATGGTATGCTGGTTAGTGTGGCAATGCTTAAGTAAAGAATTACTGCCCCAATCCTGTGCTCCTTCTCCATACTATAGTTCACTGCTCCATCATTTGTAGCAGAACAAGGGTTTATGGAGATGGCTGGGAAAGCTGTGATTGGCCAAAATGAAAGGGATAAAAAAAATAAACTTTTTAAATACCATTATGCGTAACAGAGATGAAACTTAAGAGAGCATCCTCAAATTCAATCAATATTTGTCTAAGCAATTTGTAATCCTTAATCTATCAAATACTGGTGTCACAAGTATCTACATTTCCAAAACCAAAACAGAAAAAAACCATTCTGTTTCTTCAATCTGTTTCCCTTGTGGATAGTCCTTCTCAGTGCCCCACAGAGTGCTGATGGTTCATACCAATGGCCAAAAGGACTTCCAATATGCTGTTGACTCTTTACCTCCCTTTTCAGCCTTTTCTTCCTAGAAAGTACCAATACACGGATTTGAGGGCTCATGAGGGATGGACTCCTACCTGGAGCTGGTAGCTGTGCCAGTGCTGTGACTCATGGGCAGCATTGCTGTGTGTGTAGTAACTCCTAGGGAAGACCAGTTGTCATGGGACTGCAGCATGGAGAGGCAGGCAGAGGAGTTGTCAGCATAGGCTGCTGAGAAAACATGTAATCACTTACAAACACAAGAATCAGGCCAAATAGCAATCTTGTATTTAAATGAAGTGCAGAGGTTTAAACAATCCTTCCCCACTACTGCCTCAGAAAAAAAGAAAAAGACAAAATTACACACACAGAGAAATAAACAAAGCCAGTAACCAGTTGTGTCAAGCTCACACTTTCATTGGCATTGCCCAGATGTGCTGTTTTGCTCGACTCATAACTGCAAAATCTAATTTCTGTGAAGGGCCTATGACCAAAAAGCTGTCTGCAAACCAGCTGCTAATTCAGCACATGCTATGTTATTCAGTCAGTGGGAAAAGGAGGGCTCTTTATTTACACTGTCACAATCACCTGGGGACCTTCCAGGACACCTTCTTTATCTCCATCACCTACACTGGCAGTAACAGTTTGGCAAAGCTGGATAACAAGCATATCACTGGATCACACATCCCAGTTTCGAGCTGAGCACACCACCATGGGCCTTGAAACCCGGCTTGGGCACCATCAGGAATGGCCAGACAGTGGCTTAGACTACTTGGCTTGTGACCCAAACTGACTGGCTCACACAGCAGGGGCACTAGGAAGCTATAAAGGGAATCCCACACGGCCACCCATAGTGAGAAAGAAGTTGCTGTGGTAGCTAGCTAAGGGAAGGAGGTTCTTTGCTGAGGACCAGAGAACAAGAAAGAACACCAGAGAGGTTTTGTTCTTTTATTCTTTTTCAAGTCACAAAACTTGCACAAAATTCTCAGGATGCAAGGAAAGTTCAGAGAAAGCTAGTTTTCTACTTCAAAATGAACTACAAAGCTACATACAAGATTGGTCAGGCTGCATCAAGAAGCCCATGTATTACTTCATAATTCAAAACAATATATTTTTTTAAATGGGAACCTTCAATATCTATACAGCCTGAAAGCAAAAATTGTTAACCATTCTTTTTTGCCAGAAGAAAGAAAAAAAAATTTTAAAAGACCAACCAACCAAAAAAACCCCACTGTTAAAAATGCCCTTCTCACCCTTAAGTACCTAGTGCCTGAGACACTAAGTCTTAAGATATTTGGCTACTTCTGAGCACACCTTTTAAAAGCTCTGCAGTTTACTCAGCTCCATATTGTTTCTGTCTATACAGCAGTGGCACGTTCATAGACGACAACCTTGGATGCACAGACATTAACTACAGCCACAGGTAACAGAAACTATTAAAAATCATATCCTCAGTTGTAAAGACACTGGGAACATGTACTCATCTTTTCACAGAGCTGCAGCCTCAGACTTACTTGGCGAGTTGTTCCTGTGTGAGTAGGGGTTGGCGTAGGGCGCGGGCCGGTGGTTCCTCAGCGACGAGTACCTCTCACAGCTGTGCGCAGGGGACAGCGACAGCGGGGCTCCAAACTGCGCGTGAGGATTGGCAGGTGGGCACAGAGTCCCACTTCCAGGAATAAGCCAGCTACCTACTGCAGGGAAGCAAGAGGTCTGTAAGAGGGGTGTGTAGGGCAGCCAGGCAGAGAATCACAGCAACAAGACAAATAACTGAACAGCGAGGAAATGCACTCTCAGGAAAGGAAACTGAGTTTCAACATAGCTGGAAAATCTGGATCTTTACAACTTTCCTAAATGCTCTTATGAAGGAAAATTAGAAAACACCTTAGAAAAAGTCTTGTGTCAAGGTAACTTGTTTTTTAAATTACCATTTAATTACAACGACAGTAAGGAAACATGGAAATTGTTAAACCCTCCCATATGTAGGTAGTGTGTGTTCAGTAATTGTTAGCATAGTATTCAGTTTTAAATTGCTCTTTGGGGGTCTCAATGCATAGCTAAGCTCTGAAGTTTCTCAGACTGCTAAGAACTCCTCTTAAAAATTAAGTATTTTCTCTGAAACAAAATAATTCCTCCTGCAAATTACTCCCCCATCCTTTATAGGCTGCAGTCATTTTGTTGTCAATCATCTGTTAAAACAGAAATCATTAATACACTAATGCTTTTCAATCATCTAAAAGAACTTTTTTAAGCAAATGCCCATAATTTTCTTAGAGTAGTTAACACGTAAGTACTGTCCCAATAAATTTTATTAAATAAACTTTTGTCTCTATGTCCATGTGAATATTGCTGCCCTTGTACAAAAAGGCAGATGTCTTTTTGCACATGAAGGCAACCCTGCAAGATTCTATTAAACGATTTTGAATGCAGTAAGTCTTAACCACACACAGAATTATAGTGTTTATACAATCATCATAAACATGCATGAACCACAACCACAAAGATTGATAGCATTCCTCTCTCTGTGAGCTAACAAGCCTGCCATCAAGCACTGGTCTCAAAGCTTTGCTTAACAGAGAATAGATGGAAGAAATCAAAGTTATGCTCATGATGCACAAGGAAAGGAAACATACACTGTGAATACCCAGACTGCTGGTTGTCCCCTGCTTCCTCCATCATGTCTTTGTGATCACTTCTACAAAAGAAACCACGTTGTACAAGTTAAGAATATACCTTCACAAATCTATCTCTAAAATCCACATTTTAGAATTAAATAAAGTGCTCTCACCTTTCTTTTGCATCAAGAAATGCCTTTGCAAACGGATTGTATTTAATTTTTAAAGCTGTGATCTAAAAACAACAACAAATATCTTTATTCACATGTATCACCATTCATTATCACACTGATATAAGGATTTGAATTAGGACTATCCACTGAAGTTCAAAAAATCACAGATGTTTGAAGAAATAGAAGTAGGCCCATAATAACAACTGATGGCCATGAATTAAACAGCTCCTTAAGGTCTGAAGTATTATCAAAGGACTAGGAGTTAGTCTCTCTGCCAAATTTTAAAAGGCTGAATTGGCTGAGTTCATCGATCATCTAAGGAAACACCTAAGAAAGGTAATAAACTAAATAGTTATAAAAATCTTCACATTTCAAGCCAGAGCAGATTGGACATCAAAGAAATCTCAGAAAAACTGATAATTACAACTTCATCCAACACAGTCACGCATTTGGCCTAACAGAAAAAGGGCCACTCCAAAAATGGTGCATTCAGTATTCAGTCATTTCACTGTGTAGCTGAAAATGACAATTGTATTTTTTACCACAGTTGTTGGCCCCCACAGAAGCTCTTAAAAATTACTCCCCTAGAATGAATCTGCAGTATATATTGAGACAAACGGGGATCAGAACTTTGTTCTATCATTAATCCATAGGGCTTTTACACACATTAATTTCATCTTTTATATTTAGCTTCAAAAAAAGCACAGGAAGAACTGAAAAATGCGAAAGGAGATCATTATTTTGCTCTGTAACATGCACACTTTTGCTACTTGAAACCTCCTGGTAGTGGCATCCTCACTTCCCTGCTGTGCATACCTCCTCATTCTGGTAGGCTGTCACAGCTATAAACTGGGTTTCTGGGAAGGAATGGCTGGTGATCATCCGTTGCGGGCCACCCACTCGCACTATGTGAATCCGCGGCTCATACTTGTGCAGGGAGTTCAACATGATCTGTGAACAAACAGAGCAGGTGAGCAGTGACAGAGTAGTGGCAGATGCTGGCAGGCACAAAGGTTTTAGAGTATCCATCTTTCCATCAGAGGTGAAAAAGGCAGCAAGGATGAACAAAGTCTAAAACTGAAGCTGTGAGAGAAGGAAAGGCACACAGAGGACAGACACCACAACTTTTTGCACAGTTATCCTCATCCCTGTTACTTGACAGGGCACTCGCAGAGTCACAAATGCATCAGTAAGTCAGCCAGAAAGATTCATCCACCACACCACTGATATTAGCAGATATGCAGACCAGAAAAAGATTTTCAAAAAAGGGAAGATGATAAAACATCAAGGCACCCATCCTCGGTGGAAAGCACAGCTCGAATGAATGAATGAATTTGGAAGGGAGATGGAAGTGCGACCCATCCCAATAACTTTGGTAAGAAAAGTACGGAAACGAGCATTAAGGATAGGGCGAGCCCGCAAGACCGGGACGGGCCGATCCAGCCCCGCTGACCGACAGGCCCCGGTGCCGGTGTTTACCTGCCCGCCGCCGTTGAGCTTGTTGGTGAGTTTGACTTTGCTGAAGGAGACCGGCGCCTTCATCCAGTGGGCGCCGAAGTTGGGCGAGTCGGGGTGGATGTAGACGCAGCTGGGCGCCTGCGGCTCCGGCTTCCCGCCCGGCACCCACTCCCCGTTCACGTACTTCCAGCGGTGCCCGTCGGCCGCCACGAAGTCCAGCAGGAAGGAGTACATGGCGTTGGGGTCCAGCCCCGACACGCTCACCTTCAGCACCGGGAACATCCTCCTGCGGGGCGACACGGAGGCGCGAGGCACGGCGGNGGCGGAAGGCAGCGGGGGTCGCGGGGCCCCTCCCTACCTGCCGTTCTTGGTGACGATCATCTCGTTGGTGAGCTCCTTGAAGCGCAGCCACAGGTCGCTGTCCTCCAGCGCCACGCGCAGCTCCCGCTCCGTGGGGTCCCCCTTCTCGCTGCCCCCCTGCAGCTCGCTCTCCACGGCGCTCAGCAGGTGGTCCACGCGGTACTGCGGGGGCTTGCCCGCGCCCTCCGCGCCGGGGGAGCTCATCCTGGCCCCGCGCCCGCCCGCGGGGCAGCTCCCTGGCACGGCAGCGGCGGGAGCGAACCGAACCCAGGCCACCTCCCCTCGCCCTCAGCGGGCCGGGCCGCTGTTATAGCCCGCCATAAACCCCCCCCCGGTGACATCACCGCGCCGGCGGGGGGGGCCCGCTGATTGGCGGGCGGCGCCTTTGATCCGCGCGGGCGGCGCTGCCCATTGGCCGCCCGCGGCCATATCAGAACGGTGCCCGCGGGAGCCTGTGATGTTAATTGCAGCCCGCGGGATTAAACGCGGCTATTTTATGTAAATCTGCCCCCAAATGTTTGCACCTCTATCAAAGCCGCCGGGGCCGGGGCTCCGGCAGCCGCGGAGGAAATGGCCCATCTCGGCAACAGCCTCACAACCGGCCAGAGCGGCACCCTCCCGCCTCCCGCCCCAGCGAGCCTCCCGGTCCGCTTCTAGGCGGGCAGTCCTGGACGG